>JBAMJV010004477.1:0-186370 GCA_037951105.1 Echinarachnius parma
CCGTAAGGCCGTAAGTGATGTTTTCCTTCTCTTTTTTCACTGATACATTTTCACTTGGCAGCCCAAGGGGGGGGGGGGGGGGGTTAAACCCCCTAACCCCCCCCCCCCCCCCCCCGTAGATCCGCCACTTGCTCAGAATATTAGTAGTGAACTGTGTAGTACTAGCTCCGAAGAAAAAACTTTGCAAAATGAACATGTATCATGGCGCTGCAGGTTTTATGAAACAGGACTGGCGCTGCATGCAAAGCACTGCCGTGATCTTCACGACTAGCATGTCAACTTTATTATTCTGCCTTGTGTGTTGCAACCTTCACTCCTTCTGCAGATAGCATACTTTTTTTGTATCGTCAGTCAATAAACACCCCCCCCCCCCCCCCACACACACACACACACACACACACACACACACACACACACACCCACACACACACACACACACACACACACACACACACACACACACGCACACACGCACACGCACGCACATACGCACACACGCACGCACACACTCAAACACACACGCACACACGCACACGCAAACGCACACACACACACACACACACACACACACACACACACACACACTAACAAATACACCTTATACACGAACACACATCTGGTTAACATTGTTCAGACTTCCATCAAAATTGTAATTGACATTGATGTATCATGTAGGTAATATATAGTATATAAAATTATATACTCAATATGAATTGCAAATTGTTTGACAACCTATTTATATACAAATAAGTGTAACAATAGTATTTTAATATTACTTTATTAAAAAGAATTATAAACTGTACACGCATTTTCTAAAAATGTTTTATAATACTTCATAATGTACATGCAGCTCACGTTGACTAATGATTACATTTTGTTGTAAAATAGATATCCCTATACAGGGTGGCCCAGAAATAAAGTAACACATTGAACATGTCCATCGGATAGGGTGTCCTTTCCAATGAACAACGATACCAATACAAGTATTTGTGGACGTGTAGTTTTTGTTTTAGGGCGCTTGAGTGAGACCATGTCAGGTTCCTATTTTTGTCAATTTTTACCAAGTCAGTGTCTGATAAATGAGACTTACTGCCCGTCATACTATTGACCAATTATGCCCATTCTCTCCGGCACCGCTCGGCACACAGCTGAATGCACACTAACAATGGCGCGCAGAATACTCGCTTGTTCAATGGTATTTTTTTTATTTACATTTTGTTACTTTATTTTGGGAAGTGCCCCGTTCCGTTATTTCTGGCCACCCTGTATATGATACATGAAACATATATACATATGAATAAATATATAATTATAATGCATTTAAATACGTATAAAGTAGTGGGAATTCGCGGAAATATCTTTCCGAGCTCATTCACAGCTGCATGTATGTGCTAATTAGAAAATGATGCTAAGATTATCATATAATAAGTTGATCTTCAGAAACGATAAGGCAAATTTATTAATTTCCATCAAGGTATAATAACATTTCATAATGCAATTTTTTTTTTAATGGTCCATTAAATAAAATACAATTCCATGGCAGTATTTAAATATGATGATTTGCATTCTGTCATCGGAAAGTATTTTAAATACAAAGCCGAATGATGACTACTAAAAATCACATTCACATAACAGTTACAGTTGAAATCTATAAAAACTAAGCGTAATACAGGCCCTAGCCAGGGGGGGGGGGGGGGGTGCGTAGGATGCGTATTCAGAAAGGTCTACTTTTGATTGGTCTCGTGTCCACTTTTCATTGGTCTCGGCCATCTAAACCAGTGGTCTGGGGCAACGATCGGTCTCGTTGACGACCCCCCCCCCCCCCCCCCCCCCCCCCCCCACCCCCGCTTACACAACTACGTTTGGCCACATTTTGTCTCGGTCTCGGTTTTTGTTAATTACGCACCCCCCCCCCCCCCCCCCCCCCCCCCCCCCCCCCTTGAAAAATCCTGTATACGGGCCTGTAATATAGAGATAAAAGCAGTGATGATAGTAATCAGCTACGAGTTTCCATTGGGTTGATGGGTGGGGGGGGGGGGGGGGGGGGGCAAAAATGGGGTCTCAACCATTTTAGATGATCACAAGTGATGGTAACATGATATCTTGTTTAGGTTGGGGCATCTCTGGTCTAGTTTCAGGAGAGATAGAGGGGAATGGGATAGGTGGTCTTAACACATTTTCTTTTGTATTAAACAAAAAGGGGAAATTGAAGAAAAACGTAGATTAAGTGTATAGCTACCCCAAATGTAATGATAGTAAATAATAAAGTAAGCCTTCACTATACACTGCTGGGCGAAGTGATAATGGGCAATCTGCCCAGCGGTTAGGTCGGTTAGCAACCGTCAATCATTGTGTACATGGACTTGGAGTTGCGCTGAACTATCTTGTGCAACGGAAACCGTTGTTGAACATCGGTCTTCGTCTTCGAAATCATGCCGTGGGGAACGGATTGCGACATCGGACGACCCCGTCTACGAAACAGCGGCACGCCAAGTTACCATCAAAGAAGTTTGTGTTGACCTGCAGCCAAAATATGAATTTAAAAAAGAGAAATTAATAAAATACGTCAAAAACTAACGGAGAATTCACTCTAAAAAATAGGAAGTCAAAATGATCAGAAACTGAGTCAGGAGGGCACATGCACTATTCTAGTCGATATGATCGGAAAATCTAGTCAAATACATTGATGTCCTAATTTAATATTGCCTTTATATACGGCTGACTCAGCTTCTGATCATTCTGACTAGTTATTTTTTAGAGTGGGGGAAGGGCGAGATTATAGGAGAATCGAAGTCAATAATGACACATAACAACAATTTTGATTGGATGTTGTAAACATGGTTTTACATTTAGGTATCAATTTAGCCCATTCATTTTAACAGAAGGGCCATTTATTTGAAGTTGACAAATAATCACTTCAAAAAAGTGGGGAGGGGTGATTTCCGTAATTTGTTTGGTTGATTAGTTGTTAGGTTAGCCTTGTACTGCTTAGACAATCTAGTGGATGTATTTTTTTTTTTTTTACAGAAGTGGAAACATAATATACAAGTTTAGAAATGTAGGAACGTTTACAAAGATAGACAAATGATAAGTAACAGCTGCTTGAATACGATAAACAAGTTTT
Organism: Echinarachnius parma; assembly: GCA_037951105.1. Lineage (NCBI taxonomy): Eukaryota > Metazoa > Echinodermata > Echinoidea > Clypeasteroida > Echinarachniidae > Echinarachnius > Echinarachnius parma. Next base: position 3,125 of record JBAMJV010004477.1, read on the forward strand.
ATCCTCGAAACCATATTATTTGGCAATCGATGTGTGCTTTCTTTTTTTCTATATCAACAATCATGGGGCATGGCACTTTTTGGATAGTTCTCTTCAACTTTCAATTTAGCCTTGTTCCAAGATAGTGATAAAACGGAAAATCCCTTTTCAAGCCTGTCGATTATATATATATAGGAAAACAAAACGTTATATATATACAAGCCTTGAGACTTAATTAATTATTTTCCTGTCGGTTGATTACCTTGTTTGTTTAACCTAATTAGTCTTGTTGGTTACACGAATTGCAAGTAATGAAATTATATATTACATCCGGGACTCAATGCAATGTTTATCATATTAAAACTGTTTTTAGAACTTGCTGTCCAAGCTGAGTCCGATCATATAGCAATATTATGTAAAGTGGGTTAAAAGATTGTCCCTTTATGTCAAAACATTGGGGAGGGGGCACACCCCCAATAGTTACGCCACTGAACGTAAGGCCCTCCGCACACAGAGCCGACTCGACCCGATCCGACTGGTTTCCAATCGTTTCAGCTCAGTATACGTTGCCTCAGAACTCCTGTTTTGCCGATCAAGAGCCAGTCGGAGATCATTCGAGGCCGATTCAACATGTTGAATCGGCTACGACTGAGCGAAACCGACTCTTAAGCCCTCTGCAGACAGAGCCGACTCGACCCGATTCGACTGATTTTCGTTCGGATCGGCTCAGTTTTCAGTGCCTTGCGACACACATTTTGCCAGTCGAGAGACAGTCGGATGCCAGTTGGGGCCGATTGAACACGATGAATCGGATCCGACCGACCGGGCCCAACTCTAGCCTGATTGAAACCAGTCGGATCGGGTCGAGTCGGGTCGGGTCGGATCGGGCTTTAAGCCCGGCGCAGGCTCGACCCGATCCGACTGGTTTTCACTCAGGCTATAGTCAGTTTCGCTCAGTCGGAGCCGACTCAACATGTCGAATCGGCCTCGAATGACCTCCGACTGGCTCTTGACTGGTAAAACCGGAGTCCTGAGGCAACGCATACTGAGTTAATCAGGCTGAAAACCAGTCGGATCGGGTCGAGTCGGCTCTTTCTGCGCCGGGCTTAACCTAACTGACAACCAGTCGGATCGGGTCGAGTCGGCTCTGTGTGCGGAGGGCTTTAGAAAACCGGTCTATTGACGTTCGCGAGAAACACATTAATCAGTTAGCCTGGTGACAGACTAACCTCAATCCATTTAATCCTATACTTTGGAAACGGAAATATTAGTTCAGGTTGATTATCACAATACGAGGGAAGGATTTCCTTTAGATTTGGAAAAAAATGGTGATAGAGAAACAAATTACTGTTTATCGTGTCCATTAATCTTTTACGCAAAATAATTTTGCCATATTGTTTTCATTTACTGCATTAGGCCTAGTAGTGAAAACGTTTTTATTTTCCTTTTTATACGATTTGAATCAAAAATGTATACATGTATATTACATTGTGCTCCTTCACCCTCTCATAAGTGTTGCCAAAGGTTGCTATGGCATAGTCCCTTCATAAACCTACTCAACATATTATGCAACAGAGTATTGTTTTATTTGGGTTGAGTTTGTCAGGAGTGGGCCGGGGTGGACGAATTGTATGATAAAATAATTTCTGTTTTATCTATATATATTATGAAATATATTGTAGAAATCTGGGGCCCAGATTTATTCGAGAATTTTGTTTTAAATTAAAAAATGCTTACACTTTTTTCAAAAATGTTCAAAAGAGGTTTTTAAAAAGTTGTTGATGATCTCTCTATTTAATCAGTATTTAAACAAAACATCACATGCATAATTGTGTATAAAAAATGGTTGAAACCAATGTTTTTTTAGAGAGCGCCCTGTTGTGTTTAAAGGGGTAGTTTAGTTTTGGTAGAGAGTGCGCTGCACATCACATTTTTTGTGAGATAATGAAAAACTGAGTGTCGAATTTGAGAGAACATGCAATTTTAATGGCAGAATAAACTTTATTTGGTCAAAATCGGTCCAGAAACGGCTGAAATATCAATAAATATATTTGATCTTATAATGATTTGGGGCCCAAATAATTAGATGATTTTTTTCAAAAAATAAAAAAAAATGCATACACTTTTTCAAAAATCTTCAAAAGCGTTTTTTAAATAGTTGTTGATGATCTATCTACTTAATCATTATTTCAATAGAACATCACATGCATTATTTTGTATGAAAAATGTTTGAAACCAATGCCTTTTTAGAAAGCGCCCTCTTGTGTTTTAATGGCTCTTTTTGAATGATAACAGGCCTTTTACTTAGTCGTTTTTAATTTTGTATACCTTTCGAGCATGGTGGAGTAATAACTATAGTATTAGTTTATAATGTTACTGTCCAGGTTTGGTTACTAAAGTTCAGCCTTACCAAAACTGTACTACCCCTTTAAATGGCTCTTTTTGGATGATAACAGGCTTTTTACTTAGTCGTTTGTAATTTTCTATACCTTTCGAGCATGGTGAAGTTAAAACTATTCGTTTGTAATGTTATTGTGCAGCTCAGCCTTGCCAAAACTGGACTACCCCTTTAATATATATAATTATAGCGAGAGACCACGGAAGACCACGAATTATGTTGAATTTTGAATAATATTACAAAAAGTTTTTTTTAAACCAACATACTATGAAAGGAGGTTAGGAATTTAAAAAATATATTTGAATTGTTATCACTTTCAAAACAAATTAAGAAATGTAAAGGGAATAATATGTCAATTATTAGAACACTTTAGTTCATAATTGTATTAATGTTGTAACACTATGTAAATATTTTACTCTAAAATAAAGTCCCTCGTAAAGCCCGGCGCAGACAGAGCCGACTCGACCCGATCCGACTGGTTTTCAGCTTGATTAACTCAGTATGCGTTGCCTCAGGACTCCTGTTTTGCCGGTCAAGAGCCAGTCAGAGGTCATTCGAGGCCAATTCAACATGTTGAATCGGCTCAGACTGAGCGAAACTGACTGTAGCCTGCATGACTGAAAACCAGTCGGATCGAGTCGAGTCGGCTCTGTCTGCGCCGGGCTTAAGAGGGAAAAAAAATAGCAAGAGAGATTGATAGATATTGTTGATTGATTGATTGATTGGTTGATCGATTGATTTATAGTACCTACCTGTATCACTTCGTTGTTGTAGTTGCAACTCGTCTCGTTTCGTCTGCATGCGCTGCGCGGCACGCACAAATCACTGTGGCCGTTTAGAAGCACGTGACCCTGTGGGCACGCCCATCCGCTAACGCACATGCGTATGCACGGCCACGCCCCCGACGGCGGTTCGTTCCTGACGTCATCACAGGTGAATGATTGACAGGCCGACATGCAGGGCTGGAATACGAGACCGCTGCTGATTGGACACTCTTGCGGGGGGCGTATTCTTCCTGAAAACAAAAAAAGTACAGAACAAATAAGCTATAAATGACTTTTTGGGGAATTGCCGGGGGTGCGCCTGTAAAGTGTCTATATAAACTCCACAAAAATTAATTTGAGCTTCCACATTTCTCTTAATTATACCGTGTTGTTTGGCTTATGGTAAGAGAATAATAAAATAGGGTTAGATTTGTTCAAATGCCCCTTTAGTATGACGATATCTATCATTGATAATCATTCAGCTCAAGAGCGTTAATGAACGGTCATAAACCTCATAAACGTCAAACAGTACTTCGTTGTAAAAGCTGACACAAATTTTCGCCTTTTTAACCAGGAAAGCAGTGTTCTTTTTCAATGAAACTTTCACACATCGTTCGAACATATCTTACAATGATTTTGTTATAGGATTTGAGTCTCAAATGTCATTTTGGGCAATATCTGACACTTTACAGGTGCACCTTTAAGTCTTGACAATATATTATTTGACAAACGTTATTGTGTTAAATCTCATATTTCTACCTATATTTTGTAGCCGATTTTCAGTGGCATAGCTATATAGGGTAAACCTCGACAAGGAGTAAATAAGGGGCACCGTGTGGGAGAGAAGAGGGGGCAATTGTGGGTTGTACAGAACACGTCATGTGCAAGTGCATGTTCTCTTCCTCCTCCATAGCTACACCGAAGCCAGATTCTAATAACAAATATAAAACAAAATGTATTAATTAATTTGCGACAGGGTGACATTTTGCCTGAAGATGTTCAAAAATATACATAATTATGTAGCCTAATGTAAAACATTACTCATGCATGAACTAAAACAACAACTTTTATAACTAGAAGGCCGACAAAGTCAGCATACCCACGCCTCCCATTAGCCCTGTTCTACCCCACACATACACTCATCGCCATTCACTTACGTGTTCGAACGTGCTGTTGACATGCACCACATCTTACACAAAATCATGCTACTTCAGTAAGCAGCATCATCACCATTATCGATCACAATCAGGCGCTAATATATTTGTTTTATGCATTAACTCACCATTTCACTCCAGATGGAACTTTCAAAATGAAAATTCTTGTCCAAAATGTGTAAATTTAGGTAATTTTGCGTTAACGTCAACGTAAATGCCCGTTTCTAGCATGCTGACTGTGTTGTAATGGCGACTCGGTTTTTTTCTGGTTCGTGTCCGAGTGCGCTCGCTACGCTGCAATTACGTACATGCGACACAATGCATTGCATAGCGATGTTTAGTTACGTGACGCTGCTACTGTGCACTCTCTTCGAGTGTCGACCATTCGAGATCGGATGTTGATCTTCCATCAAGACATTGACTATTAACGCCGTAATTATGTGAACCAATGTCATCACGCTCTGCTACCAACATACATTCATGTAACTAAATGATTACGCCTTGTAAAAGACTAGTTGAACGAACTTTCATGTTTACATGTTATCACATGTTTACATGGTTATGCCATAGCCAGCCATAGCTGGCGCGTGTACAGTCGGCCTTTTCCTGCCAATTCCCGAAGGAAGACGGACTCACCAAAATTTTGCCGCTGAAAATGCAGATTTGGTGAGCATAGCAGAACGTATTTTGATTAAAATTTGTATAATAAAAAATGATCAAAAGCTGTACTATGCATTTATATATAGCTGGAGCGCAAAAGAAGTGAGAAAGAGAAGGTATGTGAGAGAGAAAAATCGGAAAGGTAGCTTCGACCACGATAAGCACTAGTGTAAGGTAAATGGTTACTGTATGTATATACAGAACCATCTTACAGTGTAGATGTGTTCTACCCCTTCGTCGACAATGAGACTGCACACTGTTTTACTTTTGTATAATCAATCCATTTTCCCCTATTTTCCTGATTCTAACCAGTCTAGATGTATTCAATATGTAAAAATGAACATCTGTTCATCTTCACATTAGTGTCGGGTCAATAATAATTATTAAATAAATAAATGTATTTTTCGGAAACTTACCAATTTCTTGGCGCTTCAAAGTTCAGATCAGCGTGTTGCAATTCAATTCCGTTCCGTATTAATTAACCCGGAATCGAAAGTACCGTACCATAACATATGGTACCGTGCGCGCGATCGCGATGCACACCTGGACTAAACTTGTTAGTTGCTGCTCGATTGGATTCAGCGAGGTTACCGTACCGCGCCTATAACGTGCAGATATTATTTAGGCACACACGTGCATTAAATACATACTCAAACTTCAAGGTTCCACAGAATTTGCAGGGGTCAACCAATCATCACCAAAATCTAATCGATTCTTCCATGTCACTATCCAAACATTCCCTGAAAATTTGGTGCAAATCCGTTCACCCGTTCTCTAGTTATCTTGTACACAAACAAACAAACAAACAAAAAAAAAAAAAAAAAACAGACAAACAAACAAACATACGGAACCCTTTACATAACCCCCTGCCGATTTCATCGGCGTGGGTAACAATTGAAAATAGTGATTTTTTGTTCTGTTCTACAATAATTTAATTATTATTCCCATTTGTTGCAAGAACATTGCGTTTATCAAAATAAATTGTAATACGGTACAACTATAAATCTAACCTTTATAGTCCACCTATTGACGAATAATAATTATTACATTCAATTCCATAATACTTTTAAACTAGAAGGCCGACAAAGTCAGCATACCCACGCCTCCCATTAGCCCTGTTCTACCCCTTCGTCGGCCTCAACCCTGTTTTGCTTACCGCAGGCTAACCAGCGCGTTTTAGGCACGATTTGGTGAAAATGCCTAGGCCAGGGTGTAGGCCGCTTGCTTGCGGCGCGGCAGCCCCATGGCGAGGCAGTGTACAAAATTATTGACAAATATATCGTAAAAACACCTGAATCATCCAAAAATGTAAGTTTCCAAAGTGCACCCTACTTCCGATTGCTCGAAAATTTGAGATTTCAACAAAGTTCACTGCGAAAATGCGGCAAAAAATGACTTACGGAGGTTGAAATTGGTCGAGTTTCTCGATTCAAAACACGAACCGGATCTATAATCATCGCAAGCATCTCTTGTGTATACTTCACATGCATATTACGTGGTTCAATCAGCTGTTTGACCGCATTACATTTGGAAAAATAGTATATCCCTCCACCCTTGCAATAGCGAAGTTGCATTGCCCACAGCCAAACATCGCGCAAACTACGTGTACAAAAATATGGCCCATGCGCGCACGCCATGTAACGCCGAATGACGATGCCTAATTAAATACATACTCAAACTTCAAGGTTCCACAGAATTTGCAGGGGTCAACCAATCATCACCAAAATCTAATCGATTCTTCCATGTCACTATCCAAACATTCCCTGAAAATTTGGTGCAAATCCGTTCACCCGTTCTCTAGTTATCTTGTACACAAAAAAAAAAAAAACAAAAACAAACAAACAAACAAACAAACAAACAAACATACGGAACCCTTTACATAACCCCCTGCCGATTTCATCGGCGTGGGTAATTACAAGTGTTTCTTGTTCACTTACCAGTTATTGGCATCCTGTAGCAGTCTGCAATCGACAGAAAACCGAGGATAAATGTCACGGCAGAACAGAGAGCGGGAAACAGATCCATAGCGAGATTTTAAAAGTTGATATTATTACCAATACTCCAACAAATAATATAATTTATAAACGTTCTAGATACGACGTCTATATGATGTACAGACACAATACAGCAATGTGTTGGACTTGGTGATAGATGGTGAAATGGTTTATGTAACTATATAACTACACTTGCAAGTTGCAACCAACGGAAAACAAACGCTTCTGGAAAAAATAATGCTGCGTTTACTGAGTTCTGTTTTATAAATACATGTTGGAAAGTTGCTGTGCTGGTATGAATAAGTTTTGTGTTTTTCAAAACCCAGAAAACGTGTAGTAACCGTAGCAACCGCAACTAGTAGCAACGAAATACAATAACATTTGGTTGTAAGTTGTTAAAAGTATTATTATGTCGAGAGGCTTGTTTATATTATGTCCGCAACCTTCAACTTCCAGTGAACATAACCTTCAAACGCGGTGAAGCTAAAACACAAGTGTGGGAAACTTTACAAACTCTCGTCCGTTTTATTCTCTTCAACTCGGCGTCAAAACGCTAACCTACCAAGCCTTATTGATGATCTAATATAGGTCTAAATCCCGATCATCATTATTGGTTGAGTATTTGGTCCTAACCTGTTTAGGCTTCTACCGAACTGGAAAACAATCCGGATATGTACTTGCGGAAACAAAGTCCATTTATGGTTAAATCTGTCATGCAATCTAAAATCTCTAAACTGTATGATGGTCTGTAGAAGAGCTTTCAACCAAAAGGCGCTAAATCCACTATTTCAACTTCCGAAGAAAACAGGTTTCTTTGTCCCACTTTGTACACATGCCTATGGGAATATGAAAATTGAACTTTCTCTATTTCGATTTTGAGTGAGATATTTGTCGTAAAATGTGGATTCCTAGATGGCTACGTAGATTATACATTTAGATATATCGTTAACTCAATTTTTATGAAAAGTGGATTTAGCGCCTTTTGGAAGTGAGCTTATAATGGTGTCTGCACTTTTGTCTAACATTTTATCTGCTTTAGCCCCATTTATGGTTAAATCTGTCATGCAATCTAAAATCTCTAAACTGTATGATGGTCTGTAGAAGAGCTTTCAACCAAAAGGCGCTAAATCCACTATTTCAACTTCCGAAGAAAACAGGTTTCTTTGTCCCACTTTGTACACATGCCTATGGGAATATGAAAATTGAACTTTCTCTATTTCGATTTTGAGTGAGATATTTGTCGTAAAATGTGGATTCCTAGATGGCTACGTAGATTATACATTTAGATATATCGTTAACTCAATTTTTATGAAAAGTGGATTTAGCGCCTTTTGGAAGTGAGCTTATAATGGTGTCTGCACTTTTGTCTAACATTTTATCTGCTTTAGCCAACCACAACGGTCGTTTGATAGGCCTTGCGTGTAACCGGGTGCATGCATTTATCAAGAAGGGGCTACAGAACATCCACAATTTCTTGTCCTATCAAACAATTTTCGGGCTCATTTTCAGACATGAGGATGATGGGGCAAACAAATTGGCCGTAATATTACGGAATGGGGTACAAGAGAGCAACCCATGCAAGCAGTGATGTAGCTACGGGGGGGGGGGGGGGGGGGGCACGTGCCCCCCCCCCCCCCAATAATCTGACGAACAAATAACTATACGGGTACAAAATTGAAGACAAAAAAAGAACATTCAATTTGATTGGTTGATTTTTCAATTTATTTGACTCCCTCGCGCGATAACCCCCGCCTCCACACGGGACAAAATAGTCAATAAATATAAAAATCTAAACATGCAATTCATTTGGGGTAGAGACTGTCCCCATCGGCATCGTGACCAATCCTTGCCCCTTCTTGTATCGTTTTCCTGCATTTAGTTGAGCCTGACTAGTCAATATAATACTAATCATAATTTAATGGAGCGGTGGGGGCGGGTTATGGGGGGGGGGGGGGGGGGGGGCACACTCCATGTTAAAAAAAATATATATTTCAAAGGATTTTCTACTTATTTATTTCTTGTTTTACCAAATCATTTTGAGCACGTGCCCCCATTCTCCTTGTCCCATGTAGCTATGCCATACATTACATGGAGGAAATTAATTTTAAAAATGAAGGAAATAATTATTTAAATCTTTGCACAAACTTTGCCATGGACAGAAGTCATAGCGAAGTAAATATCTTCAGGCCATTGCCTTATAGAGCATTCCAAAATGTAGAGGGTATTTACGTCTGTGAATTGAATTTTGCTTTCATTTCTTTAAAAGTCACATGTGACAGGAAAGATTGCGGATTAGAAATTCATCTCTGAAGTCTTATTTCTTTACATTTCCTGTCTGTATGCGCATTTCCGCATTTCACTTCCGGTACATGTCATTTTCTACATCCGATTTTTAAAGATAATCTGTATTGTCTTATCTTAATTACCCGGATCGGGGGAAAAGGGCCATGACATTGTTAATTCCTCTAACCGTAGAACTGGGCCCGTCGCAGAAAGAGTTGCGATCGATTAGAAAGATGTAAGTAATTGCAAGTCAGACCATGCGGCTAAATGCACACATATAATGGTCCATATGTGCATATTTGTATGACTTGCAATTAATTTAAATGTTTACAATCGATTGCATCTCCTTCTGCAATGAGACATGTGTAGATAGATGGTGGGTAAGTGTGGGAGGAGGGGGGCTGGGTAAGAGGGAGCAGATGTCCTCCCAGGGGCGGATCTAGCTTTTTGCTTAGGGGGGGGGGGGGGGTTTGACCCAATGACGATCAAGATTTTTGCTAAGGGGGGGGGGGGGGGGGTTGACCCAATGATGATGCGGAGCATCGTCCATGAGCGTCTCACTTTTTTTCTCACTTTTTTCACCGATACATTTTCACTTGGCAGCCCAAGGGGGGGGGGGGGGGGGGGTTTAAACCCCCTAACCCCCCCCCCCCTGGATCCGCCACTGCCTCCTCCTATGGTGGAATTGAATACCCAATACGCAAATTATGTACTTTTTTTATAAGACACCATGCCAGGCCTAGTGTTCCCCCAAAGTTCAGAATCCCCCACCCCCTCGGGTCTGAATTGACTTAAAGTTACAACTTAAAGTGACATTGGAAACCAATTAGCTTTTTTTTTTTTTTTTTTTTTTCTTATTCTATAATATCCTATTTCAATGTATGTACAAATTTATGAATATTTTGAAAATATATATATTTTTTAAACAGTTCTATTTGTTTAAAACACTTGTATAACAAAAAAAGGAATAAGAATTTGTTCGTTATACATACATGTAAACATTCGCGAGAAATTGTGTAATTTGTATGTTTTATTAATTTGTAAACTGTTCCAGTTATTCTGTCTGTATGTATTATCCTGTTCACCCTGCCAATTGCAGAATGCGAATTTATTTTCAACTTCTGCCATGGACCTGGGTTTCAACCCTTCTTTGTAACATTTGATTGATTTGAATAAATAAAGATGATTTGAATAAATAAAGATGATTTATATATTGTTTAAAATCTTTTCTATTAAAACACAAAGTGCAGGGGATGTATTCTGATAAACAATTTTCAGTAAAAAGTGTATTGCATCTACGTCATATCTACGTCACTAAAATATTTCAGCCAAATCGGTATTCTGAAAATGAACTTGAGGAATAGCGATTCGCTAAAACATATTTTAGTGACGTAGATGACATAGATACAATAAATTTTAACATAAAATCGTTTTCAGAATACACCCCAATTTCAATGTATGTACAAATTTATTAATATTTTGAAAATATAGTAAAACAAAACAGTTCATATATTTCTTTAAATCTTTTCTATTAAAACACAAAGTGCAGATAGGGAATGTATGATCAAATTCTTAACAATTAATTGCAACACTTATTTTCACAAACTTCCATGCACAAATGCAAACATATACACTCTAGAACTAATACACTCTCATACACACATATAAGCAAAAAACAAACTGAAACCAAATATCTAACCTAAGAAATGTTATAACCCTAATAAACCGAGCAATCAATATAAGCAGCAGACACTGTATTAATGTGTGTTAGCATCAATTTTAATTGAAAACTTGACAAAGTAATAATACAGATATCTATCTATCTCTCTTATTATTGTATCTAAAATTGCATTTTATAACAGAGAATGCCAATCTTTTTCTCAATTAAATAAAGATAACAAGATTCACATTTCATAATTGGTAAAGTGGGCAAGAATACAAGGAATTTGTTCAAAAGAAATACTACACAATGCATCATGCTACTCATACACTCTAGCTTTTGATTGGTACCCTCCATATAAAATAAATATAAACAAGATAACATTTCTTAAAGGGAACTAGTAACTTTGTTGACATGTGCAAAAAGCGATGAGTGGTTGGTACAATGTATATTGTTGTTAGCTGATGTGTCCACTGGATGTTGTGTGAAAATTTCAAGTTAAATGGACTTTATATGGCCGAGTAATGAGCAGAAATGCAAAGTAACATTCACTAACTCACTGCATTCACTTTGTACACAGTTCTGACGATCCTTGGATAATTTGACATCTGAACACTTCAATCGTAAATATCTTTTTAACAAAAGGGAAATTTGAAAAACTGAAACCTGTCCCATGCTTTATTTTGTTCATAAGAATACAACAAGGTATGAGGGAACCGATAGAATTTCAATTGGATTTTGAGGATTTGGACAATGTTACTAAGAAATGTGACCACTGCAGACAGGTGACCGCCTTAGACTTGATTCCACATTGTTTTCTGATGCCGGATATATTCTGCAATCAATCCAACACATAAAGTGCACGTTTTCCACTCCCTGGGGAGCATTCCAGCCACTGGCAACCTTGTGGGCGCACGCAATGCTAAGGAACTACATTCCATCCTTCCGGGTACCCATTTATACACCTGGGTGGAGAGCAGCAATTGTGGATAAATTTTAGCTTCACATATGAAAGAACTGACCCAATTGTTTTTTTGTTTTTTTTTGTATCAGAAAATAAACAGGGAATCTGGGCGATTAAGCCCCGTCAAATGCCCCAAAAGCACCCCAAATCATGAAGACCCCCCTCCCCTCCCAAATTTGCAAAGACATCAATGCAAAACAAATTTCAGCGTGCTATTTTAATGCAGGCGAACTTGAAAAGTAGCTCCTAAAAACTAGATATTATTGTTTTCTCTGCTCATAATTTTGATTTCTTCAGGAAATCTTCTCATTGATAACCATCAATACTGTCCTGGGGGGTGTTTCACAAAGATCCTAAGTTGATCTTAGCACTAAGATGGTCTTAAATATTATGGAAAGCCATTAGTGTCTTGAAACTTTTTGTAAAAGTTATGTTGAAATGCATAAAATGTTGATTCAAATCATATATATTTTCTAATTATCAAAGAGATTTCATGAATTTTATGTGAAGATTATGAATCTCTTTGATAATTAGAAAATATATATGATTTGAATCAACATTTTATGCATTTCAACATAACTTTTATAAAACTGTTTCAAGACACTAATGGCTTTCCATAATATTTAAGACCATCTTAGTGCTTAAGATCAACTTAGGATCTCTGTGAAACACCCCCCTGTAGTTCCTCCATAGCTATGCCTTTGAGATCATGACTCGTTCTCAAAGTCCTTTGCGATGTTATTTCTTGACCTTGTAACAACATCTTTATTTAGAAACTGATTTTGGCGTAAATCACAAATATATATATCTTCTTGAAATGGTATCAGGACTTTTTTTCTTCTTTCTTTATCCAACATCAACATCATCACCCAGATTTTTCTACTTGACCATGTAGAGTGGATCCTCATTTTAAAGAAGTTTGATACAAAACATCGCTCTTATAACAAGGTAAATTTGCTGGTCAAAAACTCTTTATATTCTTTGTTGATTAACACTGATATATTAAGGTAATTATCATGGTCCCATAGGTCCTCATACAATGAGGTTCCATTATACAGTGGAAACGTGATATACAGAGCTCTGATATAACAAATTAATTTTGCTAGCCCGACTTCTTTATACAGTATTCTTTTGTTTGTTTGCCCTGATGGTCCCAGAGGTCCTCATAAACTAGGTTCCACTGAATCAGCATTTTCAAATCTGATTCAAAGGTCCACTCTTAAAGTGGTAGTTTAGTTTTGGTAGAGAGGGCGCTGCACATCACAATTTTTTTGTGAGATAATGAAAAACTGAGTGTCAAATTTGAGAGAACATGCAATTTTAATGGCAGAATAAACTTTATTTGGTCAAAGTCGGTCCAGAAACGGATCTTATAATTATTTGGGGCCCAAATAATTAGATGATTTTTTCAAAATTTTTTTTAGATGCTTACACTTTTTCAAAAATTTTCAAAAGCGTTTTTTAAATAGTTGTTGATGATCTATTTACCTAATCATTATTTCAATAGAACATCACATGCATTATTTTGTATGAAAAATGGTTGAAACCAATGCCTTTTTAGAAAGTGCCCTCTTGTGTTTTAATGGATCTTTTTTAATGATAACAGGCTTTTTACTTAGTCGTCTGTAATTTTGTATACCTTTCGAGCATGGTGGAGTAATAACTATTAGTTTATAATGTTACTGTCCAAGTTTGGTTACTAAAGTTCAGCCTTACCAAAACTGTACTACCCCTTTAATAATATCTCAAAATGATGTCATGATTGGGATATTCTGAGCATTCTCTTTAGTTCTCTTTTAGTTCTCTCATTAAAACAAGGTTCAACTGTATCAGTATTAAAGTCTGATTTCAAGGTCGAAGTAGCAGTCAATATTAAGGCTGAGTCATGTCGGTAATTGTCGGAACCGGGTCCCGATAAACTTTTACCGGTCGGGAACCGGTATCCCGATAAATTTTTACCGTCGAAACTCGGACCGGTAAAATCACGCAATCGTGCACGCATCGGCAAAATGCACTGTTTGGGGCTTATATTGCTCTTTTTATATGCAAATAACATAATAAATACTGAGGCTTTAATGGATTTACATATCAATCTTTACGGGAAAATAGTTACAGTATCCAGAATTAACTCAGTTTCGCATGAAAAGTTTTTTTTTTTTCGAAGTAAATTCATCGTTTGTTCAAGTTTCCTGTTCAATTTCTGACTGTCAAACGAAGTAATGAACCAAGAATTTCTCAAAAATAACCACTCTTTAAAGTAAATGATATCAATTGCCCCGTTTTTATTTGAATTCCGCTACATTATTGTGATAATCTTAATTTCTTTTTTAACATTTTATTTTTAAAATTTTTTTTCGGGGCACTGTTTCCCGATATACCGAACCGGGTCCCGATTGAAACGGTCGGTAACCGGTGTGATCGACCGAACCGACTCAGCCTTAGTCAATATTATCTTAAAAATTATGTAATGATTATGATTTCTTCTAAGCATTCTCTCATTATCCTCCTTTAACATCACGATATTGACATTCTTTTCATAAAAATGAGGTTCCACTGTATCACCATTTCTGAGTACAATTTCAAGATCCACTGTCAATAATATGTAAAGTATGATATCATGATTGTGATTTCTTCTGAGCATTCTCTTTTTGTCCTTTAACGGCACCATCTTTTAATTCTTCTTATTAAAACAAGGTTCAAAGGTATCATCATTTTCGAGTCTCACTTAAAGGTCCACTGTCAATAACATTTCATATATTATGTCATGATTGTGATTTCTTCTGAGCATCTTCTTTTTGTCCTCCTTTAACATCACCATCTTGCAGTTCCTCCATGACTTCCTCCTTGACCTCTAGTTGACCTTTCCCTGGCCCGACATAGCGCAGTAAGAACTCATCTCCCATGTCTCGGAAGGGTGTCTCCGAGTCCGTTTTTGACGGCCTGATTCCGAGGGCCCGTCGAGCTGTTGGCACTTTCAGCAGAATGTTCTGTCCCAAACCGTAGCAGGCAGATGCAGTCCAGTACAGTGACATTGCCTGAAGATAAATGAAAAAAATACAAAATGCCACAATCAAATACAATGAAACCTCCTTATAACGAGCAACTTAAGCCTATTGAATTTACCTTTTTTAATATATATCTTGTTGTATCTTGTTGTATCAGGGTTTGAATTACATAGAATCTGTTAAACCCAGTTAAATGACCTTGTTATATCAGGTACAGTCAAACCTGTCTTAGTGGCCACCTGTCTATAGCAGCCAACCTGCCTATAATGGCCACTAAACTTGATCCCCTGCAGAGAAAAACAATTGAATGACCCTGTCTATAGAGGTCACCTGTCTACAGTGGCCACTTTTCTTAATTCCCCTTGGTGGTCACTATACACAGGTTTGACTGTACTTCATAACCGAGTTTGTTATAGAGAGGTTCTACTGTACAATATCATGTTATCACACAGAGAAAAGTCCCACCTGTCTTAATAGCGGTCACCTGTATACAGCAGCCAACCTCCCTATAGTGACCATCAAATGTTATCCCTTGCAGAGAAAAACTATGTTATGGAACCTATCTATAGAATTCTTTTCTTGTTTCACTTAGCTGGTCACTAGATCACGGGGGAAAACAAACTATCAAATTTAAGAGCTAAGACCTGCAAAATAACCTTGTTATAGGAGGGTTTTGTAACATTGGAGATCTATATAAAAAGGTTCAACTTTATCTCACATTCTCCATATACCTTAACCAAACAATTTTGGCTACCAGTTTGGGAAAATTTGATGATTTGATAGAAAACCAAAACTTCAAACAAGAGATGAATTCAAAGTCTTTTACTCACCGAAGGAACATAAGCTGCAATTGGTATCATGACGACGGAGATCGTCCTTAGAAAGTTGTTGAGATAGCGCTGGAGTTTGGTGACACGCCCCTTGTGCAGTGCGTGCATCTCGATGTTGGCAAGATTGAGTCCGCCCACGAGGAAGGGGAGAATGAGAAGAGGGTCGGGGGCGACAAGACTGGGAATCCAAAGCGCCCCACCTGTGGCCAGTTCGGGTATGATGCTTGATGGGTCTGAAATACAAATTCAGAAAGTTATAGTATACCTTTATTCAAAATCAATGTTCAAATATTATTCAAGTCATCGGTCTGAAATCATGCATCTCAATGTAGGCAAGATTTACTGACCCCACGAGGAAGGGTAGGATGAGGAGGGGGTCGGGGGCGACAAGACTGGGAATCCAAAGCGCTCCACCAGTAGCCAGTTCGGGAACAATGCTGGACGGATCTGAAATAAATATTTAGAAAGTAATACATTTATTCAAATTCATTTACTGACCCTGTTCAGTTCATCTGTCTGAAATTCATCTCGATGTTGCTGAGATTAAGACCACCCTCAAAGAACGGGAGGATTAGGAGGGGGTCAGGGGCAACGGGACTAAGAAACCAAAGCGCCCCCACCCATGGCCAGCTCTGGTACAATAATAGATGGGTCTGAAATACAAATATTCAGAAAGATATACAGGTCTTTATTCGTAATCATTAATTTATTCAGTTCATGGGTCTGAAATGCATCTCAATGTTTGCAGGATTTAGAGCGCCAATGATAGGGAAGATGAGGAGGGGGTCCAGAGCAACAAGACTGGGGAACCAAAGAGCCCCACCCGTGGCCAGTTCAGGTACAATGCTAGAGGGATCTGAAATACAAATTCTGAAAGTTTATTCACATACCTTCATCTGAAATCACTGGCACCATGTCACAACTACAGATAGCCTCTGAGAATTGCCAAGAAACACATTAATGTCAACATTTTTTATCAATATCTATGGGTAATGATAGTTAATAGAGAACAACATCTTTCAAAAATAATGCAAATGTTACGTTTTACAAATGTTTTGATTTTACTTACTGACATACATCGTCTCTGAGAAGGCTCCGGTCATGTTGCGCAGGGACAGGGACAGGAAGACCCACATGGGCAGCTGGACCAGGAACAGGATAGATCCCTTAGCGGGGTGACAGTTGTCCCTCACGTAGAGTTCTTTTGAGTACCTTTTTACCTAGGATTCAATATAAAGGGAGAGAAAAAAGAAGATTATCATGTAAATATCATCATTTAAAAAAGAGCTTACCTAGTTAAAACTATACAAATTTTAACAGATCATAGACCCACATGGGCAGCTGGACTAGGAACGGGATATATCCTTTCGCTGGATGACAGTTGTCTCTCACATAGAGTTCTTTTGAGTACCTCCTTACCTAGGATTCAAATTGCAAGCGAAAGAAACAGATTATCATTTTTAAAATATCCTTTAAACAGATTGTTTAGTCCAAACTGCTAAAAACTTAAACAGTAGACCCACATGGGCAGCTGGACAAGGTACAGGATAGATCATTTGGTAGGGTGACAGTTGTCCCTCATGTAGAGTTCTTTTGAGTACCTCCTTACCTAGGATTAAAATTGCAAGTGAAAGAAACAGATTATCATCCAAAAATTAGTTTTCAAACAGATTGTTCAGTCAAAACTGCTAAAACTTTGAAAAACAGATGGGCAGCTAGTCAAGGAACAGTATAGATCCTTTGGCAGGGTGACAGTTGTCTCTCACGTAGAGTACTCTTGAATACTTCCTTACCTAGAATTCAATATATAAAGAGAGAGAGAAAAGAAGATAACTATGTTACAAACATCATTTTTTTACAGAGATTATTTAGTGAAAACTTCTATCAAGGATAAATTTTATTTGAAGACAAAATGATAATTCAGGAAAGATTGGGATTCTACTTCTTTGGCATTGACTACACTTAATTATATTACACAATGACCTATTAAAGTTTTTTCCTGTTATTTTCCATGGCTCTTTAAAAAAAGGAATTTTAATGTCTGAATTGCCCGAGCTTCATTTGTTAAAAAAGGTATTTTCATTGTATACTAGTATAAAGACAATTCTCACCAATCCAACAAATGCGCGCTGTGCCCTCTTTTCTGACCACTGCTCGCTCTTCGCTCTCGCTGCAAACCTCTGAACAAAGGCTCTCTTTGAAAGAGCGATCACCTCCGGCTGTTGTGCCTCCACCCGAGCACGGATATTCTGCGAGTAGACGGCGAGTGGAAGTGTCAGGGCAAATCGCAGCGTGATCGTAGTGGCAATGATCGATGCCCACCACGGAAGTCCCGTTGTGGTGTGGACGAACTGGAAGGCGCTTTCGGCAAAGTGGACAGGCTGCGAATCGAGGAGTCCTTCGTAGAGCGTGGTGGGTTCCGTCGAAGAGTGGCGAACTTGTTGAAGGCACAGAGGAGGTTCAGGAACTGCATGTAGGAACAAAGGCAAGCTTCCTCGTGATGCTGGAAAAGCCGAAGACATTGAAGAATAAGACGCTGATGCCAATGGTCCTGTTCGTTGTCTTCTTAAATGACCACTCATTTGATTACATGTTCGCACAGGTCGGCTTTGTAAACATGTTGTTGCACAATTGTCTCTCATTCTGTGGGAACTGGAAGAAAAACTGCATTTCCCAAAATGGTTCCTTTCATCATCAGGCTGGCACTGGAATCCAGGATTACTGAGACGTGATGAGAGTGAAAAGCAACTTGTGCCAGATGATTTTACGCTAGTTGCGTATTTACCGATGATAGGTCTGCATGGTGCACATGAAATGAGTCTCAAGCAACCAGCAGAACAATACTTTTGTCTCAGCAACAGAGATAACGGCATGAAGTGAGGTCCCATCTTATCAGAAACACCCGCAAGCTAGATCTGGAAGGAAAGAAGAATAAAATACTAATTAAATTAAGACTTCAGCACAGGATGAATTTAAAATCTCCTGCAATAAAATTGCAATGTGCATGAATACTGGCAAATATGTGATGAAAGCACAGATTCAGAACTCTGAAGTATTAGGAGAAATCTGTCTGACAATGCTTGTCAAATACAAAATAGGCAGCCAGTAGCAGCAGTTTCGTTCCTGTAAGAATCTTGGGGCCCAGCACCCGATGATTGATGATCCAATTACAAAGCAACAAGCAGTCATGCAAATTCAAATATTCACACGTTTCAAAGTATTACATTTAGGCTATTAAGTATTGGAATTGAAAACAAAATTAAGATCTTCTCTCGAGTCTCTGGCCTGCAATTTGTATTTGGTGATTTGGTGTGCATTTTTCGACCAAGAAAAACACATTATTTTAATTAATTTGCACAGACTACAGAGATATTTAACCCATACAGTTATACAATTGAATCTAATACTATAGCAGTTTATTTGGGAGATTTCAGTTAAATCATAATGAGTTAGTCATGGAAATACAACAATAATCTACACATATAAAGTACATGCTGACACATATCTGCACGTAAAGTCATACGAAGTGCACATCTAAAAGAGCGCATTCACCTCCAATTTTCCTTATACTTGTTCTGCGTGGTTTATCGTCTACTGCCGTATCAAGCCACGGGCTACTCTTGGGAGGCGAAGAGAGTTGCGCACCTTCTTCCGTTCATAACTTGTCGCATGTCCAGTAAAAATGTATTTTCCCGTAAAACTTAACTTTTGTAAGCATAAACAGTAAGTAAAGAAGAAAGAGGGTGCATCAACTATTATGTAAACCATACGGTTTTAACATTAATACCAATAATCAGTTATTACTCACCCTTTTAAAATAAAAAAATTGTCGAGAATTTAACACAAGCAGAATACTCTTCGCCAAGCTCCAGCAACAGATGGCGCTACAACATTTCATTTTTGTGTGGTCTTGACGACGAAAGACGCTGAAATAAACGACGAGAAAAGGCCCAGTTTTTCGTTCTTGTTGTCTAAAAATTTATAGGATTCCAAACATAATATGCCCACCAACGCTTCAGTCACTGTGAAATTCGGGCCGTATCGTTCGTGTGGCGTAACAACTCACAGGACGCCAAGATTAGATGGATTAAGAGGTAAGATTGAAACAGGAAAGTAAGGCTGGTCCCATACGTGCAAAATTGTGTCTGTTTTGTCAATTTTTAAAATTATTTTTCAGCATTTCTTCTTCTTGTACAGTCTGCTTTCTTCAAACTTGAAGATTCTTGAAAACTTGTTTGTAAACCGCATTGAGCGATATATAAAATGTAATATCTTATTAGTACTAGTAGTAGTAGCACAACTGCAACTTATAAATTATACAACTTTACAACTGCAACTTCAACTCAAGTCTCGGAGTCAAATGGGCGCTAATGCAGTTTCGCACACCTGTAAAATAAATTGGCATATTTCGTGTATTAGGCCAAAACTTAACCCTAAACCCTAAACCCTAATTTGGTGGCTATGGGTCAGATTAGTGGGGCGCTAATGCAGTTGTATGCCAATTTTTGCAAATAAAGGTGTGCGAAACTAAATTTTACACCGGGCCGAGATACACTAAACACCAACGAACGTTGAGGGCGTATACACTTGCGTGTTTACCGCCCTCAACGTTCGTTGTTAACCACTGAATCTGACCTATAGCCACTGAATCTGACCTATAGCCACTGAATCTGACCCATAGCCACTAATCTGACCTATAGCCACCATCCTAGGGTCAGGGGTCAGGGGTTAGGGTTAGGGTTAGGGTTAGGGTTAGGGTTAGGGTTATGGTTAGGGTTATATATATCCCAAAAATCCACTGCCGATCAAGCAAGCTGCTGTGGCGTAATGGATAAGGCCAGTGCCTATGAACCCAAGGTACGTGGGTTCGATCCTCACCTACGTCGCATTTCATTTTTTTGTGTACACTCGTTGAATTGTACACTCGTTGAATTGTGCATGTGCGATATTATACAAGTCGGAAATTCTGGCTATGCGCATGCGCGAGTTACAGAATGTGTAAGTTACAGAATGTGTATCTCGGCCCGGTGTCGAACTATGCGAAACTGCATTACTTAGCGCCGTCAAGTGCAAGCCAATACTAATTGTCTAATTATAGAGCCAATATTGCCAATTAATATAATAACTCATTAATTTAATTACCATAAAACTACAACTTTACAAGTTTATAACTATTAATTATTATTTACAAATATTTACAGAATTGCCTATACAAATTAAAGTGTTAAATATGAACTTTGGAGTTTGGTGTTGCGCCTAGTTGGGTTTGTAAAGATTAAAGACTAAAGTAAAGTGCAAGACAGCTGGCAATTCGGGTCTCTGTCATTTAGATACTCTCCTGCGTCCTGGTCCATTTAATGATTTACCAAAGTTTTATGTTAAACATACCAGGATAGGGGTTATGTGCACCCCTACAAGACAAGGGGTTAACAGCATGCTGCATTAACCCCTTACTCCATTGCCTTGAGAAAAGCCTGATAGTCAGCTGCTCTCATTGTCCAAGTAAACACTGGGGATTTCCCTGTCTACCTAGCCTTAAAACTAGATGTTTTTCACACTATTGATCAATTTGATGCTGTGTATGTCTGTATAAATTGCATAATATGGCTTTGGCCTTTGTTCAACAAACAATTATAGCATGCCTTCATTGAATCATTGTGTTAATCTTATAAGTAGTTCAAAGTTGGTTGTAAAGAATTCCTAAGGCTTAGAGTCACAAATTGACCTCTATACTTTGGAATGCAATACAAAAGCCACATGTATTGACTATTGTCTTGTCCAGACACCTATTGAAATGCTGCACCCCTGCAAATAGTACAAGTCAGAGTACTTTGCAGAACCCATTGTCAGTTAGGTCATTCAGACACTAATCTACGAAATAATCCCTTCAGCCTTTTGATAATACTGGCTGGCAGACAAGCCTAAACATGTAAACAACTGTTCTAAAACTTTTGGTTGAGGGCTGCACAGTCAGAAAGCTCAAGCTCAGATTGGAGCTTCAATTCATAGATCAAATATTTTAAAAACTGGAATTTAAAGTGCTTCTGACATTGGAAAGCTCATGTAAGTTTGAAATTATATTCAATTATAACCCCCTGTCATGTTAAGTTTGATTAATTGGTGAGATTTTAGCTAGAAATGATTTTATGATTTTTGCCAGTCTCACAAATTTGTTTACTGCAGCCTGCCTATGAGAGTGACCCTAGGGTGGGTTATGTGCGACACCGGTGGTCATATTTATTAATCATAGATACAATTAGAAATATAATTTAATGTTTTTCAATAAATAAGTAGAGTAAACGACCAAGTTTAATATTTCTAATAAGTGATTAACTGTTTTAATTTTTGTGCAAACTCATTTCAGCACTTCTAACAGAAAATGGTCACACAGTTGAGCTAGAGCTGATCGAGGACTGGAACATGATTGAGCTGATCGTCAATGGGGAATCCGTTTATCAATGCGATATCAGAGAACTAGACTATGGTAGGTCTGAGAATACTGTCTGGCATATATGCAGGGCTGGGCTAGCATTGGTCTATAGACTATACAGTAAGCCCCTTGACTTGGGGTGGGTTTATTACTAGGGGCCAATAAAATTCAAATTCAGGCCAGCAAAAATGTGATGATGGATTTGAAAGTTGATCGTGCAACAAGATTTCCAAACTGTCAATTATCGAATAAGAAATTGTGTTATCTTTTTCATCGGTCTTATATATAATTGAAGTCTTGATCAGTAATGGGGTTGAGATGCTTAATTATTGCAAATGAAATGTAGGGGCCAATCAATTTCGTTTTCAGATCACCAAAATATTTGGTCCGATCAGGACACACAAAAAAGGTGTCGTGCTCTGACGATAAGATATGTGTTCATCAAAAATAAATAAATGTCGTTTTGTATAATTCAAGACACAGACGGTAAAATTTCATCTATTGTACTATTTATTTTATACTTATGATCATGCATTTAAATACGTATGATAATCATTTGTCTAAATTCCAAAGATTAATGTAGAGCATCATTATATTGATACTGTATCTCTTCTTCATTTATTTTCAGGCAATCACACATTGGCATTCTCATCAAATCATTTACATTTTCAATTTAAATTTTCATTTATTTCAACCAAATATAAAAATACATAAAATACAAGAAAATCAACAAATGGTTGGGGTGCCCCTTGAAAGCATAGCTTGTAACAGGGGCACCTTAAAAACACTTTTTCATATTCTTGTCACTTGTTCATAAGATATTTATTTTGAATTAGAATCAACATTTTGTGGTAATTGATTTCTTTTTCTTCCTTTTCCCCCCATCATTAGGAGGTGATGGAAAACTTGATGATCACTGTCACATGGCCCTGGAGGCAGTCAACAAGGCATACTGATGGATCATATAATTATAAATATGCAGAACTTTATGCAAGATCTTGTCTTTGTGAAGTAACGGACTCTTAAAAATTCAAGGCAGCCAATAAGGGATTACTATAATATGCATAACTTTCTGCAAAAGAATCTTGTCTTTGTAATATAACAGATTCTATAAAGCTTCAGACACAATTGATAAAGCATACTGATATATCACATACTTACTATAATATGCAGAACTTTACCAAAGAGAAGCTTTGCCTTATAAATATTATAATATAACGGACTCTTTGGGACCAGTTTAATTACTTTGTTGAAATGAAATTGTATTTCATGAAACTAACAATGAGAAGTTATTCTTGATAAAATACAACAAGTTAAAATTATGATGTCAGATGTAATGTCATTTTGTTTATGTTATTCAAATGTAAACATTTATGCAAGAGTGATAATTTAACAAAATACATGTGACCAATTTTTGGGTCCTTGTACAAAATATTCCTGTACAAAATTCTCATGACAAGTGAAATTATTTTTACAAATGTTTCTAGAACTAAATGGTTCATGAGTTTACTCGTGTTTTAACAAACTCCACAATAGCATAGCAATGAAATAACTTCATTAAATATGAATTCTCTTATATCAGAGTTGGAAAACAAAATTTAAGAATCACAAGAGAATATGAATCTTTAGACCATTGAATACCAAGTCTATGGGGAACGGTTTTACCATCATGCACATGCACATGGGGAACGGGTTAATATTATCTGACAAATCCTTTGTTATAATACAGACTTGCACATATGATTGATACTATCATAATCATTTAGAATGTTGCAATATAGAAAACAATTTAATATTCTTTTACCAGATTATATCGGTGATATTTATGTTAAGTTAAAACACCATATTTGTGGCACATATATAATATCAATGTTGTGCACATACTATGCAGGAGAATCATTGAAGCTATAATTGAATTGTAAACACTATGCATTATGACAAAAGTTTGAACACATTGCACCCATTTCCCCTGTTTTTACACAAAATGCAGAATTTCAAATTAATGATATGTGCATGATGGTAATTATGCTATGCATAAAAACAATTTGTTTGTTAACAGATAAATATGTTATTAAATTTATATTTCCCTCGTATATATCATAATTGATATGATTATTTTCCCTTCTGCACCAACAGCAATAAGATACAAGTATCCTAATGAAATGAATAATTAACACATTTGTTTTCTTCTATACAATATGCAACATTTTAATTGAATATGCCTAGTTCTAGTGAACATGATTCTATGCAGCAATGAGATATCTGTATTATCATTCTAACCAATATATGTATTACATAGTATGCAACATTTCTATTGAATATAGATGTGCAGTTATATGTGCATCATTTTATATCCTAATGAAAAGAAGTTGTCAACTGAATTATTTTTTTTTAACAATAAAATGCAAAATTTTGTTGGGAATATATATGTGACCAGTTATAGCAAAACCCTGCACTTGTCTGTGATTCCTGTTTTTGAAGAAATGGGCATTTTAAGTTCACATAATGTGTGTAAAAGACCTATGATTGTAAAAAATTGAAACAATCATATCTTCGCCAATTATTGACCAATTTGTTAAAACAAAGCATCAAATGAAAGCTTGTGATGAGGCCTTTCTAATGGTATGGAAATCTACATTTTGATTTTTTTACCGACAAGTGCATGGTTTTGCTATAGCAGGTCACATATGGGTAGCCATGATACTCTGCAGCCACTGGCGCAGATATGTCTGTGATTTATATCGTTAAAGGCAAATGCCAGTAGTGTGAAACGCCCCACACACAAAATATACACTCTTAGTACCAAGGGGGGGGGGGGGGGGGGGGGGATAATACTGTATATTTATTCATCCCCTCAATCAAAAGACCTTTATGCAGCTCTACACCAGTGTATGCAACAATAAGATAAATATCCGTATTACCAACACTCTACTCAGTATTATGCAAAACTGTGTTTCAAGTATTCAAGAAAAGCTGAGAGTAGTTTTTATAGATCTATAGTATTATACTATATTATAGTTCATTTTTAAAAATGTTATTTTACACAATCAACTTACTATTTTGATTTGATGTTGCGATATAGCTCATGTTTGTACAGTTTACGATATGCAAATACATTTTATATAGCTTTACACAATCCAGTGCCTTTCGTTTTCATATACAGTATCTCGATTAATTAATTTGGTGCAGATTTGTCAAAATACATGTGTAATTCTGCCATATGTAGTATTGATTGTTATTATCTTCACTGGTAGATTTCTTTATCCCCTTATCAATGTTGTTATCAAATTATTGGGGGCAACCCCCCCCCCCCCCCCCCCCCCCCCCCCGCTCCATAGCTACGCCAATGGTTAGCTAATTTCATGTAAATTTTGTATAAATGTACTCGGACATTGAGCTTATAGCATGTTGGTGTACTGCACATAATGCAAATTTCAGATTTAATCCTTATTTTGGTTTGTATCGTTATGTTTTATGACTTGTTATCAATATTGTTCGCTTACTTCTATTATTTTATTGTGATTTAGTGTTTATATGAATAGCATACCTGAATGCACAACAACTATAACAATCATAACAACAACAGCGGCAACAGCAACAATGAATAATAATAGTAATTTCATTTAAAACTTTTGAAATAAAAATAGCCCTATGAGGCATATTTTTGTTAGTGGGGCTGTTGTCCAACGTCATACTGTACATTTGTGTAAATATAAACACAAGATATTCTGTAAAGGCATATTTTTCATGTTATAGAAATCAAACTACTGCTCCGTATATTTCATCATGAATTGATTTTATTTTAAATGTAAATAAAGAGTATGATGTACTCAAAAATGAATCTAAGTTGTTGTGAGTTGATAACTGTAATTTTCTTCCATGGACATATCGAATTATAACTTGTTTATGATAACCCTTTTTAAAGGGATACATGTAGTTGAGTATTGGTCAAACTTAAATTTAGTAACCAAAACCTGCACCATTACAGTACAAAGTAATATTTATAACTTCACCATGCTCGAAAAGTATACACAATTACAAATGACTAAGTAAAACCCCTGTTATCATTTAAAAAGAGCCGTTACAACTCAAGAGGGCGCTATTTAAAAAAAAAACTTTTTAAAAACCTATTCTGATTTTTTTCAAAGTAGTCTTCGAGCATTTTTTGAAATTTTTCTAAAAGTCTAAATATCGCCCGGTGATTGCCGGTGAAGAACATTTTGAATAAAAATATATTTAAGAATATTTCAGCCGTTTCTGAATCGATTTTGATCAAATAAAGTTTATTCTGTCATTAAAACTGTATGTTCTTTCGAATTTGACAGTCTGTTTTTCATTATCTCACAAAAAATATCGGGGGCACTTCGGGAAATACCAATACTCAACACTACCTTTAACAGATGAACAGTTATGGGACTATTAACCCCGGACCATTACCCCCCCCCCCCCCCCCTCCAAGACAATAACCCTGAGGACAATTGGCACCTAAGACAATTCCCCCCATATAAATCACCCCTGGACATTTAGCCCAGGACAATGTAAGTCTGTATAATTAACCGGATGATCACGTACCCAGCTCAAATTGACAAGGGGGCAGCTTATCCTTGTGGGATGCAGTCCCGGGGGGGGGGGGGGGGGGGCCCTCATGTATAATGTAAGACGGGTATGTGCCGCTTAAAAGAACCCCGCTTTCACACCCGATTGCCGCTCTTAAGATACCAGATTTTTCAAAAATTGCCGCTCCACAGACCCCCAGAATGGCTAGGTAGTTAAGTAGCCTCAAGTCCATTATTCTTCTTCTAGTCAGCTCCTTGACCTGATTTGAGGGTTTCCGTAGGTCTTTGGTAGCTCCAAGTTCATCATTTTGCCCGTATTTGGTAGTTTTAGTCTGCTCCTTAGTCCCCTTAACTCCCATTTCAGGGTTTTTGTAGCTCCAAAGACCCTATATTTTGTGCTTGTAGTCAGCTCTTAAGACCCCTATTTCAGATTTCCGTGCGGCACACCCCCGTCAAAAAATAATTCGAGTGCCCCCCCCCCCCCCGGGGGTGCAGTCCTCCTTCTCCTTCCTCTTCCTCCTCCTCCTCCTCCTCCTCTTCTTCTACTTCTTCTTCCCCTTTGATTGCTAAACTGTGACTGATCAACGGTGAACCAGTTGAAACAAGTATCGTGAAACAATGACTAAAACGATGATGCAGAAATATGGCGGGACAATGCGTGAACAGTGCCGAAGTTTGGCGGAAACATGATGTGACATGCGTGCCAGTGCTGAAACCATGCGGAAACCACTATGCAGAGAAATGTCACCCTAGCAAAAGCATTTGAACATACCATGCAAGTGTAATGTCGTTCACCAGTATGTGTCCTTATGTTTTGTTAGATTACTTTTTTGACAAAAAGCCTTTGAACATAACCTGCTACTGTCTTTCAGCAGTATGTGTCCTCGTGTGTAAACGTAGAAAACCTTGGAACATACCTTGCAAGTGAAAGGTCGTTCCTCAGTATGTGTCCTTTTGTTTTGTTAAGATTACTTTTTTGACAGAAACCCTTTGAACATAAATTGCAAATGAAAGGTCTTTCAACAGTATATGTCCACATGTGTCTTGTAAGATTACCTGGTTCACCTGGTTCGGCAGCCAATGACACAACCTATTAAAATCCGCCATATAGACACATCAAATATTGTCTTCTTTCTTTTTTCTCCCGTTTGATGAATGCAGTTTATGTCCTCATATGTGTCCTCATATATCTAGTTAGAGCAGTTGTGTATGAGAAAGTCTTTGAACATACCTTGCAAGTAAAGGGTCATTCACCATTATGTGTCCTCATGTGTCTAGTTAGAGAACTTCTTTCAGAGAACTCCTTTGAACACACCTTGCAAGTAAAGGGCCGTTCACCAGTATGTGTCCTCATGTGTCTAGTTAGAGCACATGTGTGTGAGAAAGCCATTGAACATACCTTGCAAGTATTTGGCCTGGGTCTTTTATAGTTTGCCCATTTTCAACAATCTCATGAATGTTTTGCACATTCTTTTTAGGATCAAGAATTGAGTTTATAGTTTGCCACATTAACTTACTATTATTCCCATTGCTATCAATTTGTTTTGAATAATATAATTTACGGGATAAACGAATAATAGTAGTTAATTTATTACGATATTGTGTATATTTGTTATGATTTTCATTTGAGGGGTGTCGTAATGATTTCTTATACAAACAATTTCGAGTCGAGATCGATTTTAATATACCGTGAATTGTGAATCACATGTCGATCACGCTGCCGATTCCGGACCCTAAATGTGGGTGGGGCGTAAACTGGCTGCTAAGTGAGATTTGGCATCAGAAAATTAGTCTTAAATCACTACTGTGTATATTTTCATGGATTTTTTTCTCGGCAGACCTATGTTTCAAGTCAACAACTATGGAATTCAAGAGTCAAAGCACGTTGTATTCTTTAGGTCCTTTAAGATTTATGTGTATTTTCAATGTATATTTATGTTATTGTACCATGATCATTGTTGGTCTTCGGACCTTGGGTAGTTGGGTATCATGTCATTTATACCGGAAATAAATAAATAAATAAATAAATAAATAAAAGACAACTTTTAGTTGCTGTTTGCATTATGATGTTTCTTCCATTGAAGGTTGGCCTTTGAGATCGCTAGAGGACATTGGGGTAATTGTGCCCCTTACACCAATGCTATGCCTATCACGGGGTAGTAATATAAAAGTTTTCGTTTTTACACTCCTTTGACACTCCCCTAGCCTCTCATCAAACTTTTGTGATTCGCAAAATGTTCAACCAATCAATATCGCCTCATTTGTGTGCCTTGCTTTGTACAATATACACAGGATATGCAGCGTAATGTATGAATCGTGTTTTTCACCACTCTAGCTCTCCGATCCTCAACACAATAACACAGCCAACGTCATCGTCCGCATGCGCACCACGTCATTTGGGCGATCGCAAAAAAAAAAAATCCATTGATATTTTGGACGGTACACCCTCGTACGTACCCTACGGTCCCACACATTATCCCCTGTGTATGTGCGAGCTATGTACGTACGTTACGTGTGTGCACAGGTACTAGTTTCATAGAACATACGGCGAACTGCACTAATTGATCTGACCGACGTAACTGAATGTGTGTAGAGTGCGACTCCAGCTCTTACCATATTTTGCTGTTTTTCGTGAGAAGGTGAGTACATTCGAATTAAAGAATTACAATATACCGATAAACTGAAGTTTAAATGTGTAAACGTTGAACATATGCTTCAATTAATACTTTATAGGTGACGCAGTGCAGGTTGAAATTGACACGACTTGAGTTGTGATTGTGTTAATTGACGTGTTGTCTGTTGACTGACTGACTGGCAGAGTGTCACTGACACTGTTGATTGAATGAATGCATGAATGACAATTAAATTGACATGATTAAAGTGGAACTGCAACTGGAACTTATATAGAAGTCATCAACGTTGTATAAGAGTAAATGTGAGACTTGTAAGTTATTGATTTTGAATGACGCTGATGTATCACTACACTTACCAGTATCATGTCATTGTTGAGTTTGACTGTTTGTGTTTGGGTTTGTCAATCAAATCACATCTACAAAGTATGGTTCACTCAGGTGAACCATTTACACCACACGCAATATATGCTAATGAGCGGGAGATAAC
The DNA here is from genome assembly GCA_037951105.1 of Echinarachnius parma. Classification (NCBI taxonomy): domain Eukaryota; kingdom Metazoa; phylum Echinodermata; class Echinoidea; order Clypeasteroida; family Echinarachniidae; genus Echinarachnius; species Echinarachnius parma. The sequence goes on from JBAMJV010004477.1 coordinate 32,922, forward strand.
AATACCGGCCATTCGTACACTGTTGCGTTCAACAGTTGAACGCAGTGTTTTAGGACGCATCGGTAAGGAAAACGGACAGGAAATAATCATTTTATTTCTACATTTTGCGGTCTTCAAAACAACAAAGTCGGTAATTAATATTATCAAAGTATATGAATTGTGGATCACATAAACAAAAGTTTTTTTGCATTTGCTGGTAAATTGAGGGAGAAATCAGCCGACAAAAATGTTTTGTTTCCGTTGGATAGTGCAGCGGGCGGAAGAGGTTTATCTCCGCACAACGCTATTGTAATGTACCTGGGCAATTCCACCATAACGGAATTACATTCAGAGACGTTTTTTGCTCATTATTTCATTCCCTGCGCAATATTCTCATGACTTAAGTAAATATTGATACTTATATAAGTTGCACGGGTAACCAGGCTACAACATGATAGGGAAATGGTTTTATATCTTCCATGTGTTGTTGCACACTAGACCAATATGTGTGACCGTAACGGAATTACCGGAGAATGGATTTTTTTTGTTGCTACAAGTTTGCGTTGAGTTTCTCTGAAATATAAGACACTTTGAAACTGATTTTATGTATTTTTTCTATCTTGATAATGTCAACTTCATTTTGGAACAAGTACGTGCATAAACAACACAATGATAAGTTCACAAATTCACTTTTTTGAAAAAAGACCACTGTAACGGAATTACACAAATTTGTAACGGAATTACATCTCTGAAAGTTACAAAGAAAACTCAATTATTTTGCACTCAACTTTTCTTACATGCTAATGCAAACATCAAGGCTATCTAGCACTTGAATATAAACCATAATTTGACATATCTGTAAAGCAATTTTTGAACTTGTTATGTGTAAAATAAATGAAAATATGGCCAAAATACAAATAAGAGTGAAATTTGAAAAAAATATTGCTAAAATCCAGCTTTATTTTGGTTTATTTTCAGCTTCATATTAGTAGGCAAGAAATTAAAAAGGATTGCATCAATTTAATGAAAGAAAAATCCTAGGAACTATGTCCACTAATGTGTGTAACGGAATTACACAACTTGAGCAGTGAAATCAATTTTTCCACAAATCGGTACATGAACAAAAAAGAATTCCCATTTTAGCTTCAATACTTTTCAAAAATCAATAATTTGACAATAATAACCATATTTGAAGAAAAAAAAAGCAACATTTTAGAATTTTTCCTTTACTTCAAGAAAAAAGGTTAAATTGTGAAAAAAAATGTAATACATTATGTGACATGCTAAATAACTGCACATAATCAATATCAAGCAACATTTAAACAATTACAAATCACAAACAGGTCAAATCATTCAACTTTCAATGCTATAAAGCCTCGTAAACTTCCTGAATATTGGAAATCTGTGTGAATGGAAATGCATTGTGAATGGGTAATTCCACTGTTACAGAATGACAAATAAGTGATTTTTAGCTCTGTTTTCTTAATCATATTTAAAATTCCTTTCACTTTCACAGTTTTTAAAACTTTAATAACTGGCAGGGGTACTAGAGGTACAACAGAACCCAAGATTGTTACAAATCTATAACACTATAGCGTCCAGAGACCAAAATACAATCATAACGGAAAGGGGTCTTTCATTCAACACTAACTATGTAATGATTTTCTGCAAAAGCTACCACAAAAAATTCTTCATTGGTAATAAAAACTTATCATTTAAGTTACAAACTTGAATTTGGTACATCTTTGTTTCCAGAAATGATCTATTTTAACCTCTGAAATTACCTTAAGACAAACGAATGTCACTGTAACGGAATTACGCCTGTGAAATCCACCCATGAAAATGCAATTTCTTGGTTACATTTTTCTGCTTTTCTGCTTATAGTCATTAGTAAAGAATGTGTATGCATTGTTCATCACAAGCAATACGTAAGGACCAGAACAAATCCTGAAGTTATGTGTGTGCGTAACAGAATTACAAGAAAATCAAGATTTGTTATATAAACTCTTGTTATATTCTAAAATTATTCTTTAAAAAATTCATCTTAAATTGATCTTAATTTACTCTCAAATCAATTTGGAATGCGTTTTCATCCATTCCATGAAATACGTGTATAGATGTATATCGGATATAAACGTGTATGATCCTCAAACAAAAAGTTGGCATATAAAATATAAATATGGAATTGCCAAAAATGAAAGACACCTTGAGGAATTCCCATTTGAAAATGCAAATACTTTGTACATCATTCTTCTTTGATCTGCATACAGAAGCACACTGAACACTCAATGTATTCTGACTTTATGATAATGAATAAAACATGTGTATCTTAGCCTGTATTATGTTTAGTTTTGAATATCTTGAAGCCTATTCTGTATTTATGTTTGATTTTATATGCTTCAGTTTAATACAAATTTACATAAGTAATGATGAGTTATGAGCCTTTAACTGATCAATGATATTCAAATCTACATACAATTACAAAATTATTAATATTACATCTCCTTGAAAGTTGAAGGTATGATTTATATCTTAAAATACATCAATGTAAATTAATGTGAGAAAATAAATGTAGAACAAGTGTCATACTAATTACTGGATATTTTTAAATTTTTGTTATTGTTTTTGTTTTTCCCTTTCTAAAGAACAAACATGAATCTGCTGCATCTTCATAATTTCAGTCAAGTGGGTCTTGCTGGAAACTAATTTAATGATAGAACATTATCATCTCTATTATGTTCATGGAGAAATTAGAGAAATTATCTATCGTGTATCAATTTAGTTAAATCACCATTGATGCAATATGAAGCATGTGAGGTAATGAGTCAGATAAAGTAACATTGTACAGTACATGTATGTATAATGACTTATTGTCTACATGGCTACAGTTCATGCTATTTAAAGGGTATTTCTACATTCAGAACAAGAAAAAATGTTATTTTCAGCAATATCATTCAATACCTTACAAACCATGTGCATGTAATTCCGTTATGTAACGGAATTACTAATACTGTTACGCCATTTTTGGAAAAAGTAGTGACATTATTTCAGAAAATTATGTTGGAAGTTCTTAGGACTATGGTGAAGGAAGAGAATTCACAATGACATGACTAAAAAACAAGTAATAAGATATTGAGAAAAACTTACATCGTTTTATCGTAACGGAATTACGATCAAATGTGCATAGATTAAAAAAATTTCTCAAAAAAATATGCAATGAAGTTACCTCCCATGCTTTACAATTTGTGATTGTTACAACATTGTATGGAAAATATGAGAAAATGAGCAGAAACAGTCATTGAATTAAAAGATTCACTTTATTTTCACAAAATGAAGCTGATTTATGAATAAAAGGTCATACATTTCTGTTCAATTCAAGCAGAAATATTTGAAAAACCAATCGAGCTATATACAAATGGTTTTCAGTTTCCTAAAATTCAAGTTTTCCTCTATTGATAACAGTTTGATTTAGGGAAGATTGCTCAACTTTGAGATGTGGTGTTTTTGCCTTCTCTCATACGGAATTGCCCACCTACCTGTATAGTGCGAATCAAATCACAAATGTCAAAATCACAAATGTATACATTTAAATCAAAAAGTATAATTTCTTGTAAATTTTTACTGAATGTTATTTATATTGATTATTGTAAAACTGTAAATATTGAATTGGTTATTATTGACATAAATCTATTTCATTTCATGCTAAGTGAATATTCAGTCTCAGATTGCTTTTGAATTTGAGTTTTGTCTAATAGATTAACATGATTATAAATGTGCCATTTCTCGGAGCCTCTTTTAATTTACTTCTTGTCATGTCTGTCTTTGTTTTTCATGTTAACTGAACTGTCATTTTTCATGACATCATACACTGTCGTGCTTGTCGGCCCCTTCTCTCTCAAACCTACACTTAGATCTCATGTCATGAGTTGATCTCCAATTCATCTCTGCCGTCTATTTCACAGCTAAATCCAGAGATCCTCATGCTCATGCTCAGGGAATCCTGAGAATCAATATGGTGCTTACGATCCTGGACCGTAAACACGGTCGACCGTAAAATACGAGTGCTCATCTGTTCTGCGCATGTATGACGTAATGCCTTATGGTCGACTAATTTTTGGTGAACAGTTTTCCCGCTATGTATGGTCGGGTCACCTGTCGCGACCGTAAAAATTTTTCGGTCCACTAACTCACGGTCCAGGATCGTAAGCGCCCTATTGTTATGGCTGCACGTGTATATCGTGTAAAATAATGCCTCACGGACGCAGACAATTCGACCAACGAATAACGACCCTTACTATTGTTGAGTCCTGAGCCTGGCTGAGCGAGGCATTATGTATTAGATGATGCACTCGCACTATGGGATAATGGGATTGCGACAGTATCGGTCACAGTTAGCCCCAAATTCCAGGGGAGTGTTTCACAAAGATTCTGAGTTGAACTTAACTAGTCTCTAAGTCTAAGTTAAGTTAAGTTGGACCTAATATTTACATATGGGAAGCCGTTAGTTTCTTTTTACCTTTGTAGAATTGTTCTTTTGAAAAGGCATACAGTTTGATAAAATCAGTTATTTGCTGCTATCAAGGAGCCTTGATATATAATTGATATATTTTTTTGTCGGAAGTCTCAAATACTTGTCCTTTTTTTTGCTTTTGATGTTGTATTCCAAATGCTACAAATGGCTTTCCAAAATTATTGGGTCAAACTTAGAGTTAATTAAGTTCAACATTAAATCTTTGGGAAACAACCCCCCAGGCTCCCAGGGAGTGGGATCTATGTCAATGATGTCAATGATTCCAAGTTGAGCAGCCCAATATTCAGACCCATTAATTTTGTTTTTCCATTTGTAAAGTGGATTTCTGCAGATTTAGGAAAATTATGACTTTTTAAAGTTAAAAAATAAAAATTAAAGTACAAAAATAAAAATGTTAATATTCTGTTTATTAGTTTCTGTTTTCTCTTCATCTTTTCCAGGTAGCAAACCGATGATGATCACCATGTGAAAAGTGGTTGAGTTAGCATTTGTGTGTTCTGCCCATTCTCCTTTTGAACTAGTCATATTGGCCCATCCTTATGCCCTGCACATTTTTTTATGTGAAAGTAAACTTCAAAGAAAGAGCAGAAGTTAAAATAGAACTATAAATAAAGTTAACCTGGCACCATGGCAGCAGAAAGGATTCAGCCCCCGAAGAACGGCATCTATGTCGTTCAGGGGGAGATGCAACTGGTTGTCACGGCGATGAGACGGACATCGAGATGGTCCTCCCATCAACCCCAGGTGAGTTTGATACATTTTTCAAATTCCTTTTTTCTTTCAAGATGGAAGTGAAAATATGTTGGGAAGCTGTTCTTTCAATTACAATTTTTTGTGATGGGTTAGTTTTATTAAATGCCGTGATGACTTATGTAAAAGGAATTTTGTAATATGTGTAATTTATTGATGTTATAGAGTACCGAAGCTGTTACATCATACAAATCTATTTTTAGAATTTCTCAGTTTTGAACTTAATTTTCAGAAAAAGCATAACAAATAATGCCTATTTCTACAATATTTACATGAATTACCGACAAGTGCAGGGTTTTGCTATATCCAGTCACATATTGGGACTGACATCTTGAATTCTAGTGCTATTCATTGTACTGATTGTTGATTTTATTTCATTCATTGTTTTTGTAGGAAGAAGAGCAAGATCCTTTCTTGGCAAACTTTGCAAAGCTGAAGACAATACTCAACAGGATTCCAGGTAAGAAGAAAACAAACAAATTAAAGTGTATGGTGCTGAATGCTCCCCAGGGAGTTGAGAGTGTGCAAGGATTTCAGGTAAAAAGAACAGAAAAGATTGTTTAAGTGTAGGATGCTGAATACTCCCCAGGGAGTTGAGAGTGTGCAAGGATTTCAGGTAAAAAGAACAGAAAAGATTGTTCAAGTGTAGGATGCTGAATGCTCCTCATGGAGTTGAGAGTGTGTATGGATTATATTTCTAGGTAAACAGAACAAAACAAAAGAAATTGCAGTGTATGAGGCTGAATGATCAACATGGAGTTGAGAGGGTGCAAGTATTCCAGGTAAAAAGAATAAAAAAAAAAAAAGATTGAAGTGTGTAATGCTCCCCATGGAGCCGAGTGAGTGATACTGAAAGATGAGTTACATGGGTAATATATCCACCCCTGCAAGCATGGGGCTAGTTGCACCTCCCCTGGACCAAGCCTACAGGCTACACACTAACTTGTTTTCTGCACTGGCCCTTTCGGGCAAGTGAAATCATAAAATTTGACATTTTACTTGCCCCAATATAAAATTAACTTGCCCTCTCACTACTAAATAAGATTTACATGTATGAAATTAGATTGTTCTCTCGTACAGTAGCTGAACAATTATTCAGTTGCCCGATCGGGCAAGCAAACTAAACAATTTATTAAATTTTACTTGTCCGCCACCAATTTTTACTTGCCCCGGGTAAGCGGGCAAGTGCTAGTGTCGAGCCCTGACCTGCCTAGACCCATTCCAGTGTACTTAGATAATCATGCGTCAAGATGTATACAGGGGACCAATTTGGGTATAATTGTTGTTTTCCATTCATAGGGAGAATCAATGGTGCAAGATACTAGACCTAAGTAACTAATGAATACACTTTTAATGTGTGATAGATATTCTCCAATAGCTTAGCTGTCCCAGTTCATTATGTCCCCTGGCTTGATGTATATTACACATTGCGTCCTTGTTCTGTACATACTTGTTTATATTTGTATCTATTGACAGCATTTGTTATGAGTATAGCAGACGATGACTAATTAGTAAACAGTGCTGTCTGAGCTCCTAGCCATACTGTACATAATATGGGAAACATGCATACAATCCTATGGACAGTACATGTATGTTCACATGTATTTAAGGAAGATGTGCCCTTTACAATCATTGGTAGAACAACGGGGTGTTTCACAAAGATCCCAAGTTGAACTTAACTCTAAGTTGGACTTAAAAATTATGGAAAGCCATTTGTAGCCTTGGAATAAAATATATTCAAAAGCAAAAATGCAAGTATTTTAGACGTTTCATAGATTTTACATCAATAACATGAAATCCCCTTGATAATAGAAAATATCAATGATTTGAATCAATATTTTATGCCTTTTAAAAGAAATTTTACATACATTTTTCAAAGAAACTAATGGCTTTCCATACTTTCTAAGTCCAACTTAGAGTTAAGTTCAACTTAGGATCTTTGTGAAACACCCCCAGGTAATGTTCAACTGACCTTCAAAGAGCACCAGCCACCAGTCTACATGCATAAAAGGTTGTTACCTTGGGGCTTGGGTATTCAATCATGACATTCACTGGTTTTTATAAAATGATTATTGAGATAATAACAAATTGAATTGATTGCATACATTTCATTTATAAACAGATTTTTGAGAATTGTGTATAAAATAGGTTTGTGGCATCATCTGTGACTAATAATTGCTTGATAGATTTTCATCTGCAAATTTAGAAAGTGGATTGTGATTAAGCCACTGAAAAAGTGAACTTGGGGTTAGGGCCTAGTTAGATAGATAGATAGATAGATCAGATATATCGGTATTTATTGAACAAAATTAACAAGACTGTAGTCCGAAGACTAAAATGCCTTGCGTACATGAACATATGAACATACATGAATAAATAAATTACAACACAATAAAAATATAATTTAACATCAAAATACAACAAAATGATACATATTTATGAATGCATTTGGCAAGAAAGGCACTAACATTAAAAATGTGATTATTATAATATGCATATTCTCATTTAATTTTAATTTTAATATAACAATAACAAAGAACCAATTTACTAATTCGTTACTTACTTTTAAATATATAATTATGTAATACTAACTAAATATTGAATCTAACAAGATGTAAATTAATAAGGTACATGTATATCTAGTTGCAACCTTCCATCCACCTCGTGTTTTGTATGTTGTAGATTTCAATTTGAAAATGTCCTACTAAAACTACGTATTATGTTATGTCACATTGTTTGCCCTTGTGATTAATTTCGGGACTGCAATTTTTTACTAAAAGGGATACACTATTATACATTGTTTTGTGTGCAGAGCTATAGATACTGGTGAAACTAAGAGATTTTTTTTGTTAAATGAATGATTAATGAAGCTCATATATCTGGTATTCTGTAATTAGAGCGCACAAGATTTTTACTTGCACATATAGTTAGCATCAGAGCACCACACTCTACTGTATGCACAAGGTACGAAAATACACCTCGCTGGTGGACTGTACCAAAACGGAAGAAGAAGAAGAAGAAATAATACATGTTTGTTGACAGAGAATTGTTTGGAAGTTTGTTGCTGTTCTACAAATGTTTGTTCAAATGTTTTGTTACTTCTTGCATGAGTATGTGTTTGTTTGTGTTTGTATACCAGTGTATGTGAGTTCTTGTATAGTTGTGAAAGTATCTGAAAGTATAATAGTCCTCAAATTGAAGTGCAGTCATTTACAATTATGTGTATATTTGTTTGTGTGGGTTGTGTTTTAAAGAAATGCAAATCATTGCATTGTCATTTGTTTGGAAGTTTGTTGCTGTTCTACAAATGTTTGTTCAAATGTTTGGTTACTTCTTGCTTGAGTATGTGTTTGTTTGTGTTTGTATGTATGTCTGTCAGTGTATGTGTGAGTTCTTGTATAGTTGTGAAAGTATCTGAAAGTACTATAATAGTCCTCAAATTCAGGAACCTTAGTGCCTAAGGACCTAAGTGCAGTCATGTACAATTATGTGCATATTTGTTTGTGTGGGTTGTGTGTTTAAAGGCATGCGTATCATTGCATTGTCATTTGCACAGGTACGTAATTAAGATACAGTGAGTGTTTATGCTAGTGTGTGCATACATTTGTATACAGGGAATTCCTATTTGTGAGAGAATGTTTTTGAGTGGTTCAATGTATTGGGTCGTGTATGCACTGTATCAATATGTCTCTGTTTGTATTTGAGGACTGTGTTTCACACAATAATACCAAAATGGTACAATATACTTTGTAGAAAAACAACTACACACTACTATCTGCACTATTTGTCTGGGCAGTCTAAATATGAATTGTCTGTATGCCCTACCTTTTCCAACAGCAATCATTGCAATTAGGATAGAATTTTTGTTTAGTTTTTACCCAAAGTTTATCTACTTGTTATAGTATTCCAGTTGTAACCAACAGAACACACAGGCAATTTCTATTTGTAGATTAAAGGGATAGTTGAGTTTTGGTAAAGACAATACAGTTTTAGTCAAATTTAATTTTAGTAACATAAACCTGCACCATTACATTCCAAACTAATAGTTATAACTCCACCATGCTCGAAAGGAATAAAATATTACACATGACTAAGTAAAAAGTCTATAAGCAGTCAAAAAGAGCCGTTAAAACTCAAGAGGGCGCTCTCTAAACACTCATTGGTTTCAACCATTTAAAATAAAATATTGTGCATGTAATGTTTTGTTGAAACAGTGATTAGATAGAGAGATAATCAACAACTATTTAAAACCCTCTTTTGTAAATTTTTGAAAAGAAGAAGCATTTAAAAAAAAAAATTAACGGCTGGTTCAAAATTATCGAATAATTGTGGGGCCCCACAATTATTACAAATTGTCATGTTTATGGATATTTCAGCCATTTCTGAAGCGATTTTGATCAAATAAAGTTTACTATGTCATTAAAGTTGTATGCTCTTTCGAATTTGTCACTCAGTTTTTCATTATCTCACAAAAAAATATTTTGTGTCGCGCCCTCTATTCCAAAACTCAACTATCCCTTTAAGCATTTTAAAGTAATATTTTCTGCATATAAAATTTCTGATGTGCAATTTATGCGTACAAAAATAAAATACTGATCAATAATCGTACTTATATAATATATATGTTCCTTTTTCTACTAGACCTGGGTGCTGTTGAGCCCAACACCTTCTTGAGTCCGTTCCTGGATGTGATCAGATCCGACGACACGACTGGTCCCATCACTGGTCTGGCTCTGTCATCCGTCAACAAGTTCTTGTCATACGGCCTTCTTGGTAAGCCACATCTTTTGAAACAACAATAACAACCAAACTCTGGACTCTTGACAAAATTAGCAATATATTCCTGCCAAAATGAGACCCACTTCAGCCGGTGTCTACTTCAAAAAGTTTGTTTTTCTTTATTTACTTACACCCAGCTATAGAGGGAACTGTACAATATGTACAAAATTTCCAGAAAAAAACTCTTGTGGTTGATTTAGCCCTAGTAAAGAAAACAAACAAGAATAGATGTCTAAATATCAAAATAACCTGTTTTTTTTTCCCTTCAAATAATGTTGTTAATCAGACCCAGCTATAGAGAGAACTGCACAAGTCATCTTAAATGTGCAGGATCTTGTGAACTGAATAGTTAGCCCTTATGAAGTTTTAAAAAACAAGACCCAATTTGGGTACATTGAACAGAAGCCCAAGACAAAATTAACTTGATTTTTAATAAAATCATGAAAAGTAATTGTGATGTTTCACTCAAATATATTTTTAGGCAGTCCCTAGAGGGATCTGCTCAAGGCATAAATGAATACAGGATCTTGTGAACTTAGTCCTACAGTAGACCAAGTTTGTCTGCATTGGACAGTTGCCCTCGAAAACTTAACTTTACTTTCTTTTCATATTTTTTTTCTCAGACCCAACCATAGACGGAGCTGCTCAAGGCATAGAGAATGTTGCGGATGCGGTGACGCACACTAGATTTGTGGGGACAGACCCAAGCTCAGATGAAGTGGTGCTCATGAAAATTTTACAGGTTCGTATCGAAATATATAGATAATATAATGATAAAGATTTTCCAGTGACTTAATTATTTTGGTAAAGAATGCACAAAAGATGAATAATTAGTTTACATTCTTTCAACACATTGGGGACTTTTATTATTGTTTGGATACCCGACTTATTTCTATTCTATAGACCTCAACTCGCCATCGTCTCATATAGTGCTTGGTTTATTCGACAGGTAATAACAAATGTGGAAATGTTTACTTTTTGAAAGCTGCAAGGTATGGTTGGGTTTCGAGAAAGCTCTTACTGAAGAATAAGAATGCGGTATTGTTGTATGGCAACACTTCAAGCTTCCAGTTTATATTGCCAGACCTCTTTGTGTTTCTATTTCGACTTTATGACATGTTTATTACATGTATGAAATTGATTGTTGTGAGACATGTAGGAATATAAAAAATAAATAAAATAAAATAATTCAAAGAACTCCTCTGCTTTCCCTGTCCATCTGGTTCTGTGAACGCTTCTCCTGACCCCAGAGGGTGCACTGCTCTCCAATGAGGCTGTGTATCAATGTATGAGATCATGCCGTCTTGCTTCAGGATCTACTTTGATGAAAGCCAATTTTACTTGACTGAATTGGCAACCAAATGTAACACATTTAAAAATATTTCTTTGTTGAAGGCCACCAGATTCAGTTTGGCCACTTAAATTGTGATTTTACTTGCCTGACTGGGACGCAAGGAAAACAAAAGTCAATTTCTAGCATTGCCTATTGTAATGAAAATCTCTGATCTTATAATTGTTATTCAGGTTCTGCGGACCCTTCTCCTGACCCCTGTTGGTGCACTGCTATCCAACGAAGCTGTGTGTGAAATCATGCCATCTTGCTTCAGGATCTGCTTTGAGCTCAGACTAAGTGGTAAGCCTCTTTGTTTTGAAGTTATTAATTCTCTTTTTTAATGTTTTCTTTTCTAAATTTTAAGCAGTAAGCCTCTTTGCTTTGAAGATACACATTTTCTCTCCAATGAATTCTTTTCCAATGTACTGCATTTGTTTCTCTTGTAATAATAAATGGTATCTACATGTACATCCACCTAGAAATAGAACTTCTACACTGATGGTGCAATACAGATGGTGCACTAAAGATGCATTATTACTTTTATATTATTTAATCATCATCATTACAGTCGTTGACATCATCGTCATCATTGTCATCTTCATCATCAGCATCATCAGCATCAGCAGCAGCAGCAGCAGCATCATCATTGTCATTATGACAATCATATGACTCTAATATCTCCTAGAACTCTTTGACGAAGTCAGGATAGATAGCATGATATAAATGCTTGATTGTGATGATTATTATTAGTAGAAGTCGTAGTAGTAGTAAACCATTGCCTACAGAAACCTGGTGGGTCATGTAATAACTGTAGTACGATTGCAAAATCTTTTAGGGAACATGTTAAAGTAGTAAATGAATCTCTTCTGTGTTCTGTGGTTTTTTATGTTCTTTGTAATTGTATTTTGTATGCATTTAATATGTATTTTATGAAAATGTTAATTAACTGAATTGAATCTAATTTAATATTTGTCTACCTCCTAGAACTCTTGAGGAAGTCGGCCGAACACACCCTGAATGACATGGTGCAACTCCTGTTCTCCCGACTGCCTCAGTTCAAGGACGAGAAGCTGTCCGGAATCAGGAAGGTAAGCAGGATAACAAAATCTGATCTACAAAGATCTCATCGAAGCCCACTTGATTGCTGACAAATCTTATCTAGTCCAAGTCTTCTCAACCATTTCTCAATCTAAACAAATCATATTGGAGAAAAGAATGCAGTGAAAACAAAATTAAAATCATATTTTCATGTGGCTACTTTTCTGGCTTGCCTACATCAGATTATTTCTTCGAAGAATGTTTTACTTAAACATGTCAAATTACAGGAGCTAAATTCCATCTGTGTCAGACAAGATCGGCAATTTGTATTCATTTCTATGCTATATTCTATATTCTATATCTGCCAAAGTAAACAAACTCTAAAAAATAAATTATTTGATTGGTATTTTAATTAAAAACATTGTGAATCGAAATATTGATATATATTTCTATTTCTCTGCATCTGCAGTTGAAGATGCGAGCCGGTGGAATCGGTGACTCATCCCGGAGGCGGCGCTCCCGCCAGTCCCCGAAGGTACGGCCACGCAAGGAACGCCTCTCCACCACCCCCATCGAGGAAACCGCCCCCTCCTTTCCAGCAACCCCTACAGGCTCTGGCCCCTCCCCATCTGCTACAGCAGCTTCCCCGGCAACTGTTGCCGACCACCCTACTGGCACCCCCGTGGTTGATGGCCCCACCCCAATTCCATATCAGAGCACAATTCAGGACGGTGAGGTCCAGGAACAACAACAGCAGTTTGGTGGTGTGGGCGAGAGTATACCGGAAGAGGGAGAGGATGAAGGAGGTATGTAAATGACACATTGTGGTGGTGTTTGTGGTGGCAGTGATGACCACGACGATGATGATGATGATGATGATGATGATGATCGTATTATAAATGTTGCATGGTCTAGAGTATCCAGAAAAAGGACAGTTGGGGGAACATTAATGGGTTATGGTAATGGATGTGATGATGATGATAATTATAATGGTGATGATGATAGATGTGATGGTGATGATGGTGATGGTGGTGGCGGTGATGAAATTTTGCATGGTCTAGACCATTCCAGAAATGGACAGTTGTAGTAATTTATAATGGTATACTTCGAACTGATGGTGGTGATTGTGATGATGTTGTAAATGAGTATCACCTTCTGAATGATTCAAACTTATGATAAATGATCATTAAAAATATAAATATGCATATTGTTTTTATCAACACAGATGTAGATGTTGCAAGCCAAGAGACAGACAGACCATCTTCCCTCGCCCTTCCCGAGTCCCTGGATGACACCAAAGATGCATCTATGTCAGATGTTGAAACACCTAAGATGGGAGGTGTTATTTCGGTTTCTGGTGAACAGCGACCGGAAGACATCAAGGTAAGTTGTTCATGGAAATTAGAATTAGATTGATCTATGCAGGGCAGCTCGGCTAAAGCCAGGGTAATATTTATATAATATTGACTGGCCTTGAGGGGGATACGACATAATATTGCCTGAACTAGATTCATATTGCCCGAGTCGAAGACGAGGGCAATATGGCTCCTAGTGAAGGCAATATATGTCGTATCCCCCGAAAGAGCCAGTCAATATCATTATTATTACCCATATCAGACATCTTGAGCAGTAACGGAAATTAGTAAAATGTAAACTTTGTATTAAACTTACCAAAACCAAGTCTCTGCTTGGTAAAATGTCACAAGTACGGCTACGGCTTGTTTCGTGTACACACCAATGGTAAATCACTATCGCGAGATTTTTCCCGCGGGCCAGTTCACTTTGTAAAATTTCGACTACGAATCGTGAAGTACCCGGATGTCATATTCCCCTCTTTTTTAACACGTAAATCCCATAGGCTTTTGTGAAAGAGGGGAATATGGGAAATATTCCCCTATTTCACCTGCTGGCACTTGAAACGAGGGGAATATGATTTTGTAAAACCACAGCTCAGATGTCTGATATGGGTAATAATAATACATAGTACATCTCTGTGCAACATTGGAATGAAGCAATATGTAAATGTTATGATACATTCATGGATAAAAATAGAGAGAATATAAACAAATAAAAAATAAAATTTATAACATTACGTTAAGATGAAACAGTGTGAGAAACAAATCCCCAAGATAAGAGAGATAAATTTGAGGGATCATCCACCCTCCACTATCAGCACAGACTTTGCTGAGCATCATTATGTCCCGAGTTGTAATTCTTTCAAGTGGGTACAAGTTTTTGCTCACATGGGATTCATGGTATAATAGGCCCGGATTCACAAAGGAGGTTTGTACAAACCATGGTTTACATCTATGGAATGCTGCTTGTATACAAGTAAAACAATTTATAATTTATAATGAATATGGAAAATACTGCTGAAAACTGCTTGTCTACTAAAAAATCGCCAATGTGGTAAAATGAGAGTCGTATACAGCCTAGCTTTCGATCCTAGCAGAATCTTCGTCAGGGCACAAATGACAGTTACTACAGAAAAAACACAGAATATATACCAACATAAACACATGTATGGAAGGGGGGCTGGAAAGAGGAAAGGAGGCGGAGACACAAAACAATGAAAGCAACTGTGAGTGGGTGAGTGTCAGGACTGCTTGACCAATCAGGTCAAACAGGCATGGGTGGGTCCTTAAGTGGCTGCAGTCAAAGAAAATGTGATGAGATTTATAATGATACGACTGTTAGTGCTTGCTAACCAGCAAATTTAACCATCTGAGAAGATCAAAAATCTATTTGGTGCATTTAGTAAATGTGTACCATCAATATTGTTAACAAGTAAGGAGTTTACATTCTTTCTCCATCAGTTTACAAATGGCACTCCATAGATGTAGACCATGGTTTAAACCATGGTTTGTACAAACCTCCTTTGTGAATCCGGGCCATACACTCTGTCATTGTTTTGATGGTACATGAATTAGCATATAAATACAAAGAGATATCCAAACGTCCCATGAAACTGTTTGGTCATGTAGTCTGCATGCCGCATCACCGCCTTCCATATAAAGCATACCAGAATGAATTACATACACTTAGACCCCCATGATGCCCCCCCCCCCCCCCCCCCCCCCTCCCCTATGAGATGGAAAGATCAAGTCCAGAGTGATGTGGGATCACCCTAAATATTAAAGTAGCTGAGCGAAGAAATATCACAAAATATCACAAAATAGACAAATTATACATGTACGGGAAGCTTATACCAACCAGAACACAAATCATCAACACAAGTCTTGAAATATCAATGAAACGCGATAAGAAGCGTGTTTCCAAGACCCTTCTCAGAACTTCTATATGGCTTGAAACGGGAATTACCGAGTACGGAATAATGACGTCACACGTGCGAGTCCTCCGCCTAGAGCGTAGAGCGAGGCGTATATATACAACTCACCGATGTATATCTATGATACAACTGTGTATTAAAGGTAGTTCAGATTCGTCAAATGAGATGCGCGGCGCCATCTTGCATACGCGTTGCGCACGGTGCGTAATGCACGTTAGCTCAGTGTCATGCGGGGCGCGCAAACTAGCCCAGTTCAAAATGGCGACCCGCTAGGTAGCATCCCCACGCTTGATGCCCTTTAAAACCCTCACAAGAAGTTCCGCAATTCAAGTTTGAGCATTCTTATCTCTCATGTTATTTTATTACCATTCATGAGTTTGGTATAATTGGAAGGCTTGTATTCCCCACTTTAAATTGATATGACATTTGCCATGAATATGTTATCATGGAATGCGCATGACACCCGAATATGGGGCAAAGTCAAAAGAAAACCTGAAGTCACCCTTGGTCAAACATTTGGGCAATCTTTTACATGACATTTCTCTAGGTAACTATGGTTAAAATTGCAGGGGACACATTAAATAGACAAGCTTCATGCCTGTAATACAGACCAGTATGATAATGCTCTCATAACCTGGCCCTGTTTTATTGACAAATTTGTATTTCCAGAGTTTGTTCATAACAATAGAGTTGAATAATGTCATAATTTACTTGCCCCGCTCATCTTGTTTTAAGTGAAACGCTTACTATCATTTCAGTCGAATGGTGTGGTCCTCCATTGTTTTGCTATTTTTGAAAACAGACCTTGCTAGTGTTAATTGACCATGGCATTTCATGCATGAACGATTACACCTTTAATTTATATTCTGCCTGTAGAGGAATAAATTCCATTTAATTTGATATGATCATGTACACTTTATCCTACATTAATATGAAATATTTCAACTTGTACAAGTGTCCAGTTTCTTTTTTTGCGGAGTATATTATAGACATGACGGTGAATCTTGAGCATACCTTTGCATGTTATGATGTCATGCAGTTCAAATAACGGTGTATATGTAATTAATATTCGCAAGTAAATAGTACTAGTAGTAGAAGTCTTTTTAGTGGCTTTATACTGAAGAATGAATTCATGGTATTTTCCGACTCGTCCTCTTCCTTCTATCTCTCCTACATCTCCATCATCATCATCATAATCATAATAATAATAATCATCATCATCATCACTATACCAATGACATTATATTTTGTGGAGCTGTTTACATCAACTTTGATGTCAACATTTAGTAGTAGTTCCTCCTCAAGGTCGGACATTGTGATGAGAATACTTAGCGTTCGGGTGGTATACACATACACCTACAGTATACACAAAGCCGACGGGCTTGGGAGTGCTCTTCACACATGTTACGTCATTAATCGTACCCGCACACAGCGGGCTGACCAAGGGCGAAAAACGGGTCGAAATTTCATCACTTTTTATAGCAGATTAATCAATTCTGTGACAATTTTTGACAAATATGTATGAATTATTAGGAAGAATGTAACATTTCCTTTGCAATGATGCCAAAATTATTTAGGTTACAAGCATTTTTAACCTTCGCTCAGGTACTTTAAAGAGGCAGATCACCAAACCCAGGGCAGATCTGAGTGGAATAGGATACTCGTAGGAGAGCGAAGGGACACACTGTCCTATGCTATTAAGTCAAACAAGTCAATTGTTATATTGTAGTTATCTGTGAAAAAAAAGAAGATCGGACTGATTTTTATGCCTCCGGAGGCATTATTGTTTTCGGGTTGTCCGTCCGTCCGTACTTCCGTACGTCCCGTTCTCGTGATCGCATTATCTCAAAAACCGATTGACGGATTCTCACCAAACTTGGTACCTATTTGTATCTTGGGGAGCTAATAAACTTATCAGATTTTGGGGTCATTGGGTCAAAGGTCAAGGTCACGGCTCATATATATGCAAACATAGCTCATAATTTTTGTATATATATATCAGATCTGGTAGACAGATTACTTTTAAAATTGAGTTGAAGAATTAATTCAGTGCATGTTAATTTGGGTTTGATATAAATCACGCAATGGCGCGCGCAGTCGAAGATCCATCTAATTTAATATATACTTTTCTTGTGTCTTGTAGAGTGAAAGAAAACTGTCTTCAGGTGACCCAGAGAGGGCAGACTCTGGTTTTGACGGGACGGAGGACACGGAGTCCAACACAGATACTTCGTCGCTGCACGAGTCAGAATATGTGAACCCTCAGGGTATACGCTTTACACCCCAGCAGAGAGGAGGACATGGTGAGGACCAACAGCAATGATGATGATGGTGATGATGATGGTGTTGATGATTGACGGTGATGATGATGGTGGTGGTGTTGATGATTGACGGTGATGATGATGGTGGTGGTGTTGATGATTGATGATGATGATGGTGGTGGTGGTGTTGATGATTGATGATGATGGTGGTGGTGGTGGTGTTGATGATTGATGATGATGGTGGTGGTGTTGATGATTGATAGTGATGATGATGGTGGTGGTGTTGATGATTGACGGTGATGATGGTGGTGGTGTTGATGATTGATAATGGTGTTATTGTCTTTATGAGGATTTTGATGATGATGATGAGGATGACATGGAGCATGACATGGAGTCAGAATATGTGAACCCTCAGGGCTTACGCTTCACACCCCAGCAGAGAGGAGGACATGGTAAGGACCGACTACAAGGATATGAATGATGATGATGGTGGTTGTGTTGATGATTGATGATGATTGATAATGGTGTTATTGTTTTTATGATGATTTTGATGATGACGGTGATGATGACATGGAGTCAGAATATGTGAAACCCCAGGGCTTACGCTTTACCACCCCAGCAGAGAAGAGGACATGGTAAGGACCGACTGCAATTATGTGAATGATGATGATGACTAGAAAAATGAGAATGATTATGATGAGGAGAAGGAGAATGAGGAGGATCATGGTGATGATTATGATGATTTTGACGTCAGTTATGATAGTAATGTGATGATGATAATCTGGTGATGATAATGGTAATTTTGATGGTGATGATGATGATGTTGTTGAGTATTTATATTAATCAATTATTTGCCTTAAAGTGATTAAATTACTTCAAGAATATGATACAAATATCAGCAACATAGAGAACAAAATTACTTATTCTTAAATCTACTTTAAATTACCTAGTGTCAAAAACTTTATGCACAGATTCAATAGCTCAAATGTTCAGTAATGGTTGTTTTTTAAAGTGAAACTTTGTAATTGATATAAAAATACATTCTTGGCTTTTTCTTGCAGGTTCTGCGCCGCCAGTCCCATATGGTCTACCATGTGTCAGGGAACTCCTGAGGTTCCTTATATCACTCATCAACCCATATGACAGGTAAATTGCATTTTATGCATTGCATTGTTTGCCTTATCATATTTCCTATTACATTTTACATAGCAACTTTTACATTTCCATAATGTTAAGCCAAACATTACATTTTAAGTTCAACTTAGAGTGTTTGTGAAACACCTCCATGTTGTTTTATTGTAATTTTGATTTATTTACATTTTGTAAATTTTTGGAAATCTAATGGAAGTAAATGAAAGGGGAATTTTACATTGATCGTTATTAATTGTGATATCGTGAACCCAAATTAATTTTCCATTGAGTTGGACCAATACACCATTGAATTGAATTGAATTGAATCTCTATATTGTTTATACCATAACAGGCATAACACTGATCTAATGATGCACATGGGACTCAGCCTCCTCACAGTCGCCGTGGAGACGGGATGCGATCACGTCCCGCATTTCTCCTCCCTCATCTCCCTGGTCAAGGATGAGATGTGCAAGAATCTTTTCGCAGTAAGTCAATGAATGATTTCAGGGCTCTCCCTTAACTCCTAACGTGCCAAGCTCGCATTTTTTACAGTTACAATACACACAAATGCCATAGAGCATTAAAATCCCTGGCACGTTAAGAGTTAAGATTTTCTTTCAGGTGGCCCAAATGACACGTCAGATAAACTCCCACAGTTACTTAGACCTGTGCGTTGTAGATCCTAATTCATTGGTTGCCATTACAAGAGTTTCTAGTGGCCAAATTAAATTTCTGGTGGCCATTGGCACCCGAGCAAGCCCAGGGGGGTGTTTCACAGAGATCCTAAGTTGATCTTAGCACCTAAGATGGTCTTAAATATTATGGAAAGCCATTAGTGTCTTGAAACATGTTTGTAAAAGTTATGTTGAAATGCATAAAATGTTGATTCAAATCATATATATTTTCTAATTATCAAAGAGATTTCATGAATTTTATGTGAAGATTATCAATCTCTTTGATAATTAGAAAATATATATCATTTGAATCAACATTTTATGCATTTCAACAAAAACTTTTTCAAGACACTAATGGCTTTCCATAATATTTAAGACCATCTTAGTGCTAAGATCAACTTAGGATCTTTGTGAAACACCCCCCTGGATTTGTAAGTACAGACCAAACAATGACGATTGCTATTAACTGGCATACTCTTACATACCTCATACCTCATACTGTATTTAACTTGGTGTACAGTTTGTTAATTATTTTTCTTACATAAACAAACCAGAAAACTGATTGAGTAACACCCAATACCAAATTCTTGCTCCTTGTCTTGTTTCCTACTGGTGTGAATCAATGCACATGCACCTCAAGCTAAATTCAGAGATATGTGCCTGAAATAAAAACATGGCTGAGTTAGATGGAGCATTGAAACTAAATTCTTTTTCTTCTATTATATTCTTGTTTCCACCCCTACCCGAGCTTCTTCAGACCGAAAGGCTATCACTGTTTGCGTCCTCGGTGCGTGTCTGTTTCTTGCTGTTCGAGTCGATGCGCACGCACCTCAAGCTATATTCAGAGATATTTGCCTGAAATAAAAACATGGCTGAGTTAGATGGAACATTGAAACTAAATTCTTTTTATTCTATTATTTTCTTGTTTCCACACCTCACCCCAGCTACTCCAGACAGAGAGGCTATCCCTGTTTGCGTCTTCGTTGCGTGTCTGCTGTTCAAGTCGATGCGCACACACCTCAAGCTATATTCAGAGATATGTGCCTGAAATAAAAACATGGCCGAGTTAGATGGAACATTGAAACTAAATTCTTTTATTCTATTATCTTCTTCATCCCACACCTCACCCCAGCTACTCCAGACAGAGAGGCTATCCCTGTTTGCGTCTTCGTTGCGTGTCTGCTGTTCAAGTCGATGCGCACGCACCTCAAGCTATATTCAGAGATATTTGCCTGAAATAAAACATTGAAAATAAATTCTTTTATTCTTCTTCTTCTTCCCACATCTCATCCCAGCTACTTCAGACCGAGAGGCTATCCCTGTTTGGGTCCTCGGTGCGCGTCTGTTTCCTGCTCTTCGAGTCGATGCGCACGCACCTCAAGCTTCAGCTGGAGATGTTCATCACCAAACTGACGGACATCATCGTGTCCGAGGCGCCACGCATCCCCTATGAGCAGAAGGAGATGGCTCTTGACTCGCTTGTTCAGGTAAGCCAATGCCAATTTCTTCCCCTTGTCGCCCTGTCGGGCAAGTAAAATCAAGATTTCTCAGATAATAGTGGCCCAGGCAAGTAATATTAAGATTTCTTTGATGTTAGTGTCCCAAAACCAGAATTTGGTGGCCCCAAACAAAGAAATACATTTAAATTTTTTTCATTTAGTTTTAAATTTCAAATTTCAATTTCAATTGAATTTCAATTGAATGTTGGTGGCACAGAGCTTATTTTTAGTTACCCTGGGCCAGTGTGCCTGTGCTAATTTCGAGCCATGGGTGAGCACATGTTTTACTTTAATTTTACTGAGATCGGTTCCAAGCCCCTAAATTGATTTTAGAATTTACCATCTCCAATCAGGATCTAGTATCTCAAGATATGATTATGAATGAATTTTAAAGGGTACCACCACCCAAAACTAATATTTGTATAATAGAAAGGTAACATCTTTAGTATTCCATTCCATCAACAAGTTCACAAAAATATGTTTGCAGAAAAAGAAAAAAAAATTGGAAACCGCATCACCATTCTAAAGCATGCGTTTATGCGGTCTGAATTGTGTAGACTACCGCGGTGGCAGCAAGCGAATCGCTCAGAATTATATTGCCTACCAACGTACGCGTGAGTAGAATTGGCGCACTCGCAAACCAGGAACCAGGAAATAGTAGTGGTTCCGTAAGTGGTGGAAATTAATTGCTTTGTTTATGAATTACTCAACCCTTTGCAAAATGTTAGGTATCTATTTGATATCACAAAACAGTACCCAAACATGTAGTAATGTGTTGTTATTTGCCCGGTGGTCCCCTTTAAGTTTAAAATAGATTTTACTTATGAGTGAAACTGGCGCTAAGTCACCTAGAATTTCTTCGTTCCATTGTGCCTTTTCCGCAATTCCTACAGCTCAGGAAGATTCTGTCCCTGCTCACCGAGTGGTTTCTCAACTACCGTATTTGCTGGTGTATTAACTGCACATTTTTTCCCACAGAAGAACTTGCAAAAAGGGGGGAGCGGTTAATACACAGAGATAAGGAAACATATTTCATGAAAATATCACATATGGCTATAATATCAGTTTATGTGGAGTAAAAAGCTAAATTGGATTTTCAGTTATGAATTAAATATGCTCCAATCAGAAACAAGTATGTGACTTCTGTTGTTAGAAAATGTATAGGGGAAAGCATTGGATGTGTGTATTGTCTGATTATGTTGCAAGGGTTTCCAGCACAGTTTTATCATCTAGAAAAAGTTTTTTCCCCTTCAATGTCAACTCAAAGTTGGGGGTGCAGTTAGTACATAGGTGCGGTTTATACACCGGAAAATACGGTATGACTGCGATCTGTACAGCACAAAGTTGAGAATGATGAACTCATATGTGATAATTCCTGGTGCTATATAAATCCATTCCTACAGCTCTGGAAGATTCAGTCCCCCTTCTCACCAAGTTTCATCTCAACTATGACTGCTATCTGCACAGCACGAAGCTGAGAATGATGAACTCGTTGGTGAAAATTCCGGGTGCTTTATAAATCATTATTTTTGCTTTGTTTGTATTTCCTACAGCTCTGGAAGATTCCGTCCCTTCTCACCGAGTTGTACCTCAACTATGACTGCGATCTGTATTGCACAAACCTAAGAATGACCAACTCATTAGTAATAATTCCTGGTGTTATATTAATCAAAATAAAGTGTAATTATTCTTTATATTTGTTTAATTCTTACAGCTCTGGAAGATTCCGTCCCTTCTCACCGAGTTGTACCTCAACTATGACTGCGATCTCTACTGCACAAACCTCTTTGAGGATCTAACAAAACTGCTGTCAAAGGTAATCATTTGACACTCTTCTTTTTTATTCCTCATTTTGATATATTTTCCCGTCAAAAATATTGTTTTATTTTGTTCATCTTCTTTTATTTAATCGTCAAATATTGTTTGTTTTGTTGGATCAATTAAACAAAAGATTGATTGAAGTTTAGTAATTAAATTTAGCATGATTTATTTATTTTACGCTTCAGTATAAGTTATTTATTCACTTTCTTAAACAAAATGTACATGTTGTTCTATTGTAGTGTTAAAGAAGATTTTATATACTTATTTCATCAATAAACTGTCGAAATATCACAAATTTTAATCGGAAGTTGAAGAAAAGTGTAGTGTAAACTTCTTGACATTTAAACATTGCGTCCCACTCATAGACATTGATGTTGGCAGTATTTCTTGATTCTTGTTCCCCCCTAAAGAATGCATTCCCAGTGTCAGGGTCTCTCTACACTACCCATCTACTCTCGCTTGATGCTCTTCTGGCTGTGGTGGACAGTATCGAGGCCAGCTGCCAACAGAGGATCATTACCACGATGTCGGCAGTCACGTCTGACGCGACTGAGAGATTTGCAACGACGGCCCCCGACTCGGGAATCACTATACAAGTACAAGAAGTAAGTATTGGTGCAAAGTATTTTGGAAAAGAAACAAAGAGTGATTATAAGTATCATAATAATGGAGGGGCGGTTACAAAGCAACTGTTTTTTCTTGCATCATTTTGTGTCATTTGTATTTGCAGCCTGAAGAAAGCAAAGATTCATAGAGTTCAAGAGAGCTGACACTGAGCCCTTGCGTGCTGCGCAATACACCACTGTTTAGCCTTTTTATCACATGGAGAAATATCTAAACTGAACTGAACTTGTATGCTTGAAAGTTTGAAAGGTTATGAACATCTCGCCATAGTCTGTGGTCAAATGGTATGATTCTGTTTCTTCATTATTATTTTCAGCCTGAAGACAACAAGGATTCAGAGAGCACCAGCAATCACGAAGGAGCGGACACGGAACTCACTCGCCCTGAGCAATATGCCCTGGTGGTTTCTGTATATATTTGAAAGTTATGCTAATTTGCTTCATTTTGTGGTCATATATTCTGATTCCGTGTCATTTGTATTTTATTATTTTGCAGCATGACGAAAGCAAGGATCCAGAGAGTACCAGCAACCACGAAGGGGCGGACACGGAACCCACTCGCGCTGAGCAATACGCCCTAGTGGGGCCGCCCACCACGGGCTACGCCATGGGGCAGATTATGGCACACACACTCAGGGACAAAGAGGAATCGGCAGGTAGGGGCAACGTTATTTCAACTCTTTCCTCGCCTAATTAAACATTCTTTGAACATTATTTTTAGATTCAAAAATACCTTTTTTTTCCTCTTTAGCATTATGATTAGTTGGCAATTATCTTATAATAATCCATTTACACTTTTTTTTGCTTCCATCTCATGATGGAATGTTTATTTGATGACATAAATGGTACCCTGGGGTACCAAATGAAAATCCGCCATTTTGTTTAATTATTTATTTATTTTTCAGGGTGCATACAAGCGCTGCATGCACAACGCAATACACCAGCGGCGTCCATGATTGCCCTGCGGTACGGTTGTACTTCGGGTGGACACAAGATGGCGCCACACAACGCAGGATACAGGGGTACAACGGTACCCCGGGGTACTGCGCGTGTCATCATTTCTGAAGTAACAAAACAATCGTTTGAATGCTACATTAACACAATTTCCCTTCCACCTGGCAATGAAACGTATTTCTGAATTGTCCTCTGCGACAAAATAGATAATTCCCTTGACTTTTCATTTGCTGCTTCAGGTAAAGAGAGGAGTGAGGATAAGCCGGGCATGAAACTGATCAGGAAGCAGAGTCGATTCTCCACATCGGCAAACCTACCTACGCTTGAAGAACTAGCCAAGATCAAGCACAAGAAAAGGGTAGGTTTGTCAAATTTGTTGCTTGTTTGTGAGTTTTCTTGGTCAGTTGAAGTGTTTGAAAAGGGTATGTTCATGTTTTGTTTGTATGATTGAAGTGAAAAAATAGAAGTATAATAAGACATAAGAGTATGTTTTTTTTGCTTGTCTGTTTAAATTATAGCAAATATTTGAAAAGTGTATGTTTGATATATTTTGACATATTTTCTTTGTTTTGTTTGTTGTGTTTGTGTGAAGTGAATCAAAGATGTGAAAAGTTGCTAGGGTAGGTTAATTGTATCTATTTCATTGGAATAAAGAAATTATCTTCTTAAATAAAATTCTTCTTAGTTTAAAGGGAGTGTAACACATTTGCATCTACCAAACCAGGAGGAAAAACAAGTCTTGTAACTTGTGGGCCTGAACGAAGGCTCTTAACGGACATATTCTACGATTTAAGTTATGTGTCCCTTTTTGATCAGGTAAGAGAAAAATCAAATTTTCTATTTATTTATTTTTTTCAAAATCGGCAAACGTTTTTTTCAAGGACAGGATATTTGAAGTCTGCTCTTTTAAAAATCGTTTTCCTGTCTAGTTGCTACATACGGGGACAGAACAGTTCAACCAAAAGCCGTCACGAGGAATCGCATTCCTTCAGGACAACGGTCTTCTCCCGAGTCCGTCCGATCCCGTAGCCATCGGAGAGTTCATCAAGGACAACCACCACTTGGACAAGAAGATGATCGGGGAGTTCATCAGCAACAAGAAAAACACCAAGATCCTGGAGGCCTATCTTGAGTGAGTAATGTAAAATATGGTTGGTTAAAGATATTATTGAGTACTACTGGTCGAGTTTTGTAAAGTTGCAAAAAAAAGCCTTGCAGATGGAGAAATATGTTTACATCTTAAATTAGTTGGACAAGAAGATGATCGGGGAGTTCATCAGCAAAAACACCAAGATCCTGGAGGCCTATCTTGAGTAAGTAATGTTAAAGTTTGTTACTTGGTTAAAGGGATCTAGTAACTTTGTTGACATGTGCAAAAAGTGATGATTGGTTGATATTGTAATGTATATTGTTATTGTAATGTATCTATTATGTCCACAGGGTATTGTGTGAAAATTTCAAGTCAAATGGATGTTATATGGCCGAGTAATGAGCAAAAATGCAAAGTGATATTCACTAACTCACAGCACTCACTTTGTACACGGTTTCAAATATCCAACGGATATTTTATTATCTGAAAACTTCAATCGTACATATCTTTGTAACGAAAGGGAAATTTGAAAAACCGAAACCTGTCTCATGCTTTTTTTGTTAATACGAACTAAACAAGGTATGAGAGAACTGCTAGATTTCCAATTGGATTTTGAGGATTTGGACAATGTTACTAAGTCCCTTTAAATGGTAACGTTTTATGTCAATAATTGGATAGTGAGTGGACTTGTTTATAGTCAGCCAATTAGTTAGTTGCAATAATCTTAAGATTACCTAGACAAGAATATAACTACTAGGTAAATAGCAAGAATAACCCAAAGATATTAAAATGAAACCCGACTCAACGATTGATAAACATCTCTAAGCGCATTACATTTAGTATTATTATTAAATAAAGATACTTGAAGGCAAATGCATGAATTGTTAACTTGAGGGATCAATTGCTGTAAAAAACATATATCTCATCTTCAATGCAGTTTGTTTGGGTTCACCAATACGAGAGTTGACGAGGCACTTCAGATGCTGCTGGAAGCATTCAGGTTACCGGGGGGAGCTCCTGTCATCTGACACCATCAGCATAACTTTGAAAATGTTCTAGATAATGAATAACTTATAATCATCTCTCCTTATAATAATTATGATACGCCGCGAGCGTTGAAAGACGAAACGTGCGCTATATAGTAGCCTCCACTTTAATTATTATTGTTATTATTATTATTATTATTATTATTATTATCATTATTATCTCATTGCAGTCTGTTTGGCTTCACCAACACGAGAGTTGACGAGGCACTTCGGATGATGCTGGAAGCATTCAGGTTACCGGGGGAAGCTCCTGTTATTCATCATCTTTTGGAGAACTTTGCTGAAAAATGGCATGTAAGTACGGTCAAACCAGGGGGCGTATTGCACAAACAGTTGAAGATTTAAAAAATATAATCATATTTGCATATTTTGGCGCATTGTCATATTTTGTATTTAATCGCAACTCTGTATAAAGCAATCCCTGCTCTACCAAACACCTGGCTATAATAAAAACTTTCATTTTTTTGCGAACTAATTTCAATTTCAATTAAAGGTGGAGCCGCAATTTCTTAATGCCTATTTTAGAAGCGCTCTAGTTTAACTAATTTTGTTTATTTTTATGTTCCACTTCATAGTGGCCAGAGGCATTTATTTTGGTACAGAATTGCAAACGCCACCCTTTTACCAATCACTTTGCTATGTTTACATGAGCATTAGTCATCACCATCCATTCATCTGTTGTCCAATTTGATATGTTAAGAATTTGAACCTGTGGTCATATGCCTACTGTCATTAAAGGAGACCACCAGGCAAAGAACAACACATAGTTTTATGATTTGGTATCGTTTTGTGATATCAAATAGATACCCAACATTTTGCAAAGGGTTGTGTAATTCATAAACAAAGCAATTAATTACCACCACTTACGGAACCACTATTATTTCCTGGTTCCGTACGGGCCAAACATTTGCGAGTGCGCCAATGCTATTCACGCGTATGTTTGGAGACGATAGAATCCCGGACGATTCGTTCGCTCTGGACAAATTAGTCTTCGTAATTCAGACCCATGAACGCATGCTTTAAAATGGTGATGCGTTTTCCAATTATATATTTTTTTCTGGAAACATATTTTTGTGAACTTGTTGATGGAATGGACTACTAAAGGTGTTACCTTTCATTTATAACAATATTATTTTGGGTGATGGTACCCTTTAATGTCATTACCATACAAAATATTTTTTCAAAATTATTTTAAATTCATCCCAATGTTAACTTTTATTTTTTATTTATAGACCTGCAATGGCAACCCTTTTGCCGATGCTGATGCTGCGTTTACACTTGCCTATGCCGTCATCATGCTGAACGTAGATCAGCACAACGACAATGCCAAGAAACAGAACATTCCCATGACACTAGCGGTGAGTTCCAGCTGTTTTAACTCTCTGAGTCATGGGCGTCGATACTTACGTAATACCTATTCATCAGGGGGGGATGTATGAATAGATCATCCCCCCTGATGAATGGGTATCAATTACGGATCGACGCCCATGCTCTGAGTGGTACGGTCGACTCTAAATTACAGTACCCGTATTTGCCGGTGTATAAACCGCATATGTGTATTAACCGCACCCCCCAACTTTGGGTTGTCATTGAAGAGGAAAAAACCCTTTTTCTAGATAATAAAACTGTGCTGCGAATCATTGCACCATAATCAAATTCTATGATTTCCACCTAACCTTTGTAAACTTTAAGTACACAAACAACACAAGTCAAACAACTTGAATCTGATTGGAGTACAATTCATAACTGAAAAGCCCATCAAGCTTTTCACCCCACATACACTGATATTATAGCCATATGTGGTATTTTCCCGAAATATGTTTCTCTAGCTCCGTGTATGAACCACTCCCCCCCCTTTTTGCAAGTTCTTCTGTTTGGAAAAAAAGGTGCGGTTAATACACCAGCAAATACAGTACTCGTAGAATTAGATCTGGTGATTTGTTCTCAAATGCACTAAAAAACACCCATATAACAATAGCCCTGGAAAATAATGTATTTTTTTTCTCCTGTATATTTGTAGCATAAATGCAAATCAAATTTCATAATGTAAGTGTATTGATGTCTCCCAGTAACAGTAGCCATGGAAACAGCGAAAAAATTAATATTTTTATTTCGGGGGCTCCTTTTCGGGGGCTACTTTTCCAACTTTCGGGGGCTACAAATTTCCGGGCTCTTTTTTGTATTTCAGGGGCTTCTATTAAGCTATAATGCTGTAAGTGATCATTTTATAAGCATTTGATCACAATCCAAACAGAAAATCAAAAAAGAAATCCCCCAAATAAAAAAATATATATTATTATTTTTTTTTAATTTTAAATTTTTTTTTTTCGGGGGCTACTTTATTTGTTGCGGGGGCTCTTTTGGGCATTTCGGGGGCGAATTCGCCCGCCGCCCCCATGTATTTTTTTCGCTGCATGGAAAATGTTTCTGTGGTGTGCAACTTATATTCTTGTTTTGTACAATTTGAATTTTTGTTTGAAATGAAAATACACTGAACTGAAATCTCATATTGTTATGATGGAAATATGTTTTTTATAAACATTGTCATGCTTTTTGCCATAATTTCTTTTATCCCACAGAATTTCAAGAGGAATGTCTCCAAAGTGAATGGTGGGCAAGACTTTGATTATGACATGCTAGGAGAGATCTACAACGCTGTCAAGTAAGCAAACTTAGAGCAGACATATATGTGACCACAAAACGACCAATAAGTCTGGGAAAATGATTATGCTGATTTTCACATGACGTTACAGTAGAATTCATTACCTTTAAAATGGTATATAATTTGTCATATACAGACAAGACAAACCCTCTAAAAATGAGCGCCAAAGATTTGGAATGTGGCTGAAGAAGTTTTAAAACAAGGGAGAAACGGGCCACTTTAAAGATCGGCGTCCATTCAAGCGCTGTAATCTGATAATTTTTATTCGATGAAAAAACATACTTAAACATGATTTCTGACGATCAAAATTTCATAGAAGGTAGATTAAGATACCTTCATTCAGGAAATAAACAAATCCTGAATTTCATAGTTTTAACCAAATTTGACTATTTCAGCTAATAACAGAGAAACTATATCCGCGACACAACGGTTGTTTTGTGGTGTAAGGTCACATATATGTGACCTGTTGCCATGGAACCCTTATAAAGTCACCAAAATTAATGTAAATCTTTAAAAAAAGAGAAAATAGTTGACGTTGTTAATACAGTTTCTTTGCCGTTGTCCGGTTTCTGACCCCTTTTGTTGAAGGTAGTTATTACCAAAGTATAACAAGTTGTACATTACTGGAAAGCTGACATTTCAGAAATACCTGAATTATAAAATTGAAATATAGCAATATATTAGGCATATGTGGTGACAGGTCATATATATTTGTAATATTCTTAGTGGGATCTAAGGCCAGCTGCAGGTTGAGTATTAGCAAATTGGCAATAAAAGGAGGTTTGCTATTAAACACGTTGAAATTGAATGCATGTCCTATTAACAAAGGTGGTTCCTGACATTAGTTTGATATTGACAGGAACAATGCTCATCCAATGGGTGATTTCAAGTATGGTGTTTAAGGCTGGTGTTAGTGTTTATTAAACACTAACACCGGCATTAAACACCATATTTGAAATCACCCAATGTCACTGTACACCATCCTAACACGAAGTCATCTCAAGTATGGTGTTTAAGGCCGATGTTTGTGTTTAATAAACACTAACACCGGCCTTAAACACCATACTTGAAATCACCCAATGTTTGCCCTACATAGCACCAGCTAAAGTATGGGATTGCAAGTATTGAATTGTAGTTTATTAAAAGAACTTGGAACCATTATTACCAGTAACTGTTCATGTTTGTTTTAGGAACCAATTAATATATACCACTTTATTTGCATATATATGCTTGCCAATGAGTGTGTGAAAATGGAGTGGCAAATGGATTACATCCAAACCCAATGTGTAATTGTTGTTTCTACTCGTTTGAAAATGTCATGCTACTCGGGGAATAATTTTCCTGGTATCGCATCGCAATTTGCTATGCATTTTTGTATGACTGCTATACAAAATATCTTTTGTGTAGCAGTTTTCTTCCATAGAAGTGTACAGAATTTCATTTGAAATATTTATCCTTCCGCTGAAAAACGCTAATCAAATTTGAGGAGGAAAATTATTCCCTGCTACTTATTTTCTTGTGTCTTTTGTTCAGGAGCGAGGAGATAGTGATGCCGGCGGAACAGACGGGGGTCGTCAAGGAGAACTACCTGTGGCGATTGCTGCTGAAACGCGGCGTTACTCCGATGGGAGATTTCGTACACATGGACGACGGTCAACTTGACCGGGAGTTGTTCATTCTCGCCTGGGGGCCCACCGTCGCAGCACTCTCTTTTGTATTTGATAAGAGTTCGGACGACGCGATCACGCAGAAAGCGCTGGCAGGTTTCAGGTAAGAATGTTGTGGTCATGAAGTTTAGTGTAATTGCATCAAAAGTTAAAAAAAAATTTTTTTTTAATGTGAACAGATTTGTTCCCGCATGAATAATATTCAAATATAACCCTGAAGTTAAGTTGAATGTAATCTTCATTGCTTCTTTCTCGGTATAATTACTGTATACTTAAACCATCTCATGAAAGAGAAAGCAAGTATGAGATGATGAAAATGTATGTTTTTCTTCTGCAGGAAATGTGCAATGATTTCAGCCCACTACGGTCTCACAGACGTGTTTGACAACCTGGTCATATCCCTGTGCAAGTTCACCACGCTCTTGAATTCACTTGAAGTAAGTATTCATTCTATCAATACAATTTATCTGAAAAGCTACATAATCTTGTAATTACTGTTTGCATTAAAAAAAAAAATCAGACAGAAAACTTTCTTAGAAGAATTGTTGCTGTTTGATATTAAAGGCAAATGCCAGTAGTGGAAAACCCCCCACACACAAAAAATGAAATGTACGCTCTTATTACCGATCATGTGAAAGAATATATTTTTACTAAAAACGGGATTATACAAATTTTGCCTGGAAACCATCTACTAATTGAGATATTTGGAAAATTATAAAAACTGATTTTCTGCAAATCGACATTGCCGACGGTTGTATGTTGTACAAACTGAGCGTATAGATGTGGCCAGCGTAGACGGGCCAAACTGACGGTGAATTTAGGCTCAATGTCAGCGGCTTTCATAAACGTTTTAACTGATATTTCTGCATTTTTCCACACACGCCCCTCTTTATGCTATTTCAACAATACTAATCAATTAGTTTGGCCAATAAAGTTATTTTCGATAATTTTCCCAATACGAGCATTTGGCTTTAAAGGTAGTTCAGATTTGTAAATCAGACGCACGGTGCCACCTTGCGAAGGCTTTGCACACTGTGCGTAATATACACTGGCTCAGTGTTATGCAGAACACAAAAACTCTAGCATAGTTCAAAATGGCGATCTGTCTTGTAGCATCCCCATGTATATGACAAATTTAAGAATAAACTTGTCTCACTCACAAATTGGGAATTTAATTTTTTTGCTGTAGACCCCAAAGTCGATGCCCATCGCCTTCAGATCCAATGAAATGGCTCAGGTAGCAGCCAAGCAGTATTCAGCTTTGCTCATCGTCACGGCAACATTCTAGCCGAAGGACTGAAGTTTCTCTGAAAAATATGTTTGTTTTTTCAGATTTCACATTCAAATTTTAACTGCCCTTCTTTTCTGTAGACTCCAGAGGCGACGGCCATCGCCTTTGGTTCCAATGATAAGGCTCAGGTAGCAGCCAGGACGGTATTCAGCTTGGCCCATCGTCATGGCGACATTCTAGCGGAAGGATGGAAGAATCTACTAGACTGCATGCTGCAACTCTTCAGGGCTAAGCTTCTCCCCCCGGAGATGGTCGAGGTCGTGGACTTTGTGGACCCCTCGGGACGTATCTCACTGATCCGCGAGGAGACCCCTGCTATTAAGTGAGTTTCAGAGGACATTGTTGTTTTAATGTTGACAATTTTTGTTTTGTATTGAACAAATCTTTGGAAGGGCTTCTCCTCTTGATGAAAATTACTCATCTCGGTTTAAGTTAGTTATTGTTTGTGGATAGCGTTGTTTTACTGTCAACTTTGCTGGCTTTTGCTTGCAGATGTTACATGAGTACACTGAGATGGTGGAATGTGACGCTGTCCCATCTTGACAAATCATTCATCTATGTAAAGAGAGTGCAGCTATCAAGTTAGTTTCCGCTATTCATTGTTTGTCGTATGTGTTGCTGTCATATTTGACATATTTCTTAGTTATTACAGTAGTAAATGTTGTGATGTGAATTGCATGTGGACTGTCGTCAATTAGTTCATTGGTTCATGATGGTAATGATACACTAATTGTGTACCCTTCTTGTTTTTTGTTCTTTCAGGTCCGATTCATCTTTGCTAGGTTCCTTTTACTCCTACTTCACGACGGAGAACTCTGCCCCCAAGGGACCCACCCCCGAGGACCAGGAGGCCATTCAAGTGGCCAGGGGCTGTGTGGAGGTATGACATTATTTACCTTGGGAACCTGATATTGTTGGGTTGGAGAGAGAAGGGCGTTCTATTTAATTATTGCTAAATTGAGTTCTGCTTACCATCTTTTAGGTCTAAGCCTTAGCTATGTGGTCCTGAAATTTTCAATA
The DNA here is from genome assembly GCA_037951105.1 of Echinarachnius parma. NCBI lineage: Eukaryota > Metazoa > Echinodermata > Echinoidea > Clypeasteroida > Echinarachniidae > Echinarachnius > Echinarachnius parma. The sequence continues at coordinate 66,363 of JBAMJV010004477.1, forward strand.
ATAATTGTTTCGAATTTGAGAATATTTATCAAAAAATAAGAGAGGGCTAAATTGTTTTCCTAAAGACCTCCTAAAGTTTTAACATGATTGTCTCTGAAGTGCAAAAAGTAACTTAGCACCCTTCTATTTCTCTGCCATTATAGGGTAGAGTTCCCAATTTATGTCTACTTGTTTTTTTTTGTGCTTTCAAGCCTAATTTGTCCCTTCTCAGTATGAAAAAAAAAGCAAGTACCTGAGATTGGAGTCTTTACAAAGACTTGTCTTATTCTTAGCATAGCACATGTGAATATAAGGGTAAAAATCATACTTTTTTACTCATCTCTTTTGATACAAGGACTGCCACCCCGAGCACCTTATCACAGAGAGCAAGTTCCTGAGACTGGAGTCGCTGCAGGAACTGGTCAAGGCCCAGATCTTTGCTTCGCAGGGGCCCGAGGCCGTCGACGCCCTCGGCAACACGTACGACGAGGAGGCGGCCATCTTTAATCTTGAGCTCCTCCTCAAGGTCATCATAGAGAACAGGTAAGAGTGAAACCTGTCCTTAGCAATCCCCAGTCTGTAAAGACTATTGTTTGTTTCCAGGGTGTTTTTAAGAGATCAAAAGGGCAAAAATCTGTGAGAGTAAATGAGAACTTTTAGATACAGATAAAGTCAAGTTGAGATAAATTGCGACAAAATCCGGTCATCATAGAAAAAGGTAGAGTGAAACCTGCTATCGCAATCACCCGTTTGTACAGACCATTTCATCGGGTGACAGTGAGAATGGCGTTCAGTCTATTTTTGGCTAAATGAGTTCTGCATACCATCCTGAAGGTAGGTCGGAACCTGTTAAATTCTCCCTTATTTAGAATTCTAGCAACCCTTGTACTTTTGGTTTCAAAGATATTATATCGAGTCTAAAAACATGACAACTATTTTTTACTGAAAATACTCCGACTACTTCCAACTTATCCATCTAATAATCTTCTTTTCCCTCTGCAGAGACCGAGTTGGAACGTTTTGGACAACTGTGCGCGACCATTTCTACACCCTTGTCGTCACCCCATCATCTCCCAGCTACCTCGCTGAGCGTGCCATTGTGGGCCTCGTGCGACTTGCCATACGACTTCTACGGAGGGAAGAATTCGCTGCCCAGGTAACCAAGCTTTTTCATTTCATTTATTTATTTTAAATTCTAACAAAAGATGTTATTTACATGATTAGACGGCACATATTTAATAAATGTGAATCAAAATAAGTGACCATAATACATGTAACTAATGGTTGGAAATGGAAAGCATTGCTTGTAATTTGCAGTGCTGTAATTTACATTTGACAAATGGACAAACTGTCATTCTTATCATTTGATACAACAACAACAACAACAAAATTCTGGCGATTTATTCCTATAAATAAGATTATTTTGTTGATGATCCTTATTGTTCCATTCTCAAACTAGGTGATTAATCCGATGTATCTGTTTGACAAAACCAATTATTCATTCTTCCACACCTAGGTTCTGACGTCCCTTCGGATGCTGCTGCTCATGCAGCTGGCCGTGATCTTTGCCAATTGCCACCAGATCTTGTTAATTTTCCTTTGATTTACTTATTCAGAATTTGGACAATCCTTATAAAGGATCCTTGAAGTAAGACAATCTGTATGACAAAACCAATTATTTGTTTCTCCGACACCTAGGTTCTGACATCCCTGCGAATGCTGCTGCTCATGAAGCCGGCCGTGATCTTTGCAAATTCCCGCCAAATCTTGTTAATTTTCCTTTGATTTACTTATTCAGAATTCGGACAATCCTTTTAAAGGATCCTTGAATTAAAGACAATCTGTATGACAAAACAAATTATTTGTTTCTCCGACACCTAGGTTCTGACATCCCTGCGAATGCTGCTGCTTATGAAGCCGGCCGTGATCTTTGCCAATTCCCGCCAGATCTCCTACGGGCTCTACGAGATGCTGCGCACCAATGCAGCAAACATCCACACATCTGGCGACTGGTACACGCTCTTCAAGCTGATGGAGTGCGTTGGCGCTGGCGCGATACCACCTCGCGCCGTCGTACAGGCCGGCTCGGCGGAGCAAGATGACGGAGCCATGAGTGACTCAGATCGACAGTCTGTTGGTGAACCAGGTGGGTCTTTTGTGTGATTGTATCAGTACTGGATTGCATATTTTGTTGATTATTTTGGTTGAATGATGCAAATATATAATCTTGATATTTCATCAGTATTCATGAAGGCTATATGTTTTTTTTTTACTTTACAAAGCTCAACCTGTACTCATTATAGTTAATTATCTTTAATTGTTACATTTATATAAAGCTGTTATTCACTATTCTGGGTTTTCAGACGCCCAATCTAACGGTGACCTGTCGGCAAGGCCAATAGCGCTGGTGTCTGATCACGGATAGCTTTCTAGCTGTCTTACGGCGAGCTTTATAGAAAGAAAAATTAAAAATGTTATTAAAAAAACTTCCATTCATTTTTGTTTTTCATTCTGTGTTACAGATGCCCAATCAGATAGTGAGCTGTCGGCAAGCCGGGAGACGCTGGTGTCTGATCACGGTTACACGTCTGACAGCGAGCTTTACCGGAAGTCCCGGCGCAACACAAGCGGTAGCGGCAGCGAGTCGGAGAGCGGCGGTAGCTGGCATGTTGTAAGTAGAATAGGGTTCAGATTCCATGAATGTAAAAAAGAGCGAGGAAAATGGGCTTCCTTAGGAATGGAAATCAAGACCACTGGATTGTAAGACCGTTTTTTTACCACTAAACTATACTAGAAGCTCTCATGAAACCATTTTCAATGCTCATGCTAGTCAGAAGCTATACAAAAGAGACACAGACCTAACAGTTTTTTAGAAAGATTCCATGTTAAACATTTTGAGATAGTATTTCAAATTGTTAGATTCATTAGATCCATCTAGTTAGAAATATTATATTGTAGAACAAAATCTCCATCTTCAGTGGTTTAAAATTGTAATTATTTGTACAAATGTCATATCTCTATTAGGTAAAGGGATCATCATCATCGTCATCAGTAGCAGCAGCAACACCAGAAGAGGGCAGCAAACAACAGCCGTTCAACCAGTTCCAAATTGCCATGGAGAATGACATTTGTCACCACGACACAAAGTCGCTCACGAAATGTTGCGAGACGCTTGCCTTCCTCGTACGGGACGCTGCCCACGTCACTCCTGCCAACTTTGAGTCGTGCGTCCACGCGATCAGGATGTTTGTCGAAGCGACGGTGAACGGGGGTAAAGATGATTTCTCACTTTTCTTCCATACATTACTCTCGTGAATTTCTGATTATGTCTTTGAGTGATAGTGCTGTTTCTTTCTTGTTAACTTTCTTTTTCTTCTGGAAAATTTTGTTGTGGTGTGTGACCAAGCAATACAAATGTTTGTTGAATTTAAAGTAAAACTAGGGGGAAGTTTGTCTTTCCTCTATATTATTTAGACCTCTTTTTAAATGATAGATTTCCAATGTTCATGCCCATGTTTGATACAAAGCGTTCACTTCCTCAATTTAGTATGCGGAGCATTACCTTCTTTGTTTATGTTATTCCTCTAAACTGCTGTGTCAATATTCAATCGAGCAATCGGTAAAGGAAAAATAAGTTGATAATCAGACTTATAATTCATCATTTTTCCTCATATTACCTCCCTCTCTGTCTTTCACCCAGGTAAAATGCGACATGAGCACAAACGGAACCACCAACCTCACCACAAGCGCCAGGAGCGGAAGGGGGCCAAAGGTCATAAGGTCAAGGTCAAAAGCAAAATGGAGAAGACTAGTTCGGTGCCGGAGAGGATGTCGCAGATGTCACAGTCGTTTGACAGGGAGGAAGAGGATGACGGCCCACCTGGCGGTTATCAAGCTCTTTCTATACAGGTATTGATTGAATGGTGGCTAGTTCATTATGGTTACCCGTATTGAATGACTATTGGTACTGAATAGATTATTGTGTGTTGAATTGTTGATTGTTGAATGATGGCAGGTAGGAGGAGGAGGATGACGGCCCGTCTGGTGGTTATCAGGCTCTATCCATACAGGTATTCAATGGTTACCAGTATTGAATGGTTTTTAGCATTGAATGATGGATTGCCCATTGAATGGTAGCTTGTTTATTGAATGGCTACCAGTATTGAATGGTTGCAAGTATTCAACGGTGGCTAAGTAAATGAGTGGTGGCTTTATTATATGAAAAGTCACTTGTTATTAATTTTAATGGTTACAAGTATATAAAATGATTTTTGTTTAATTATAAATAATGGTGATTTTTCAAATGCATATATATGCAAATGAAGTTAATTTGACTTTATTTGCAACAAAAAATCAAAATTGTTAAGGAAGGCTGAAATATCATCCAAACAGATTGAAATTTGAAAGGTTACTAGTATTTCTATTTCTGTTTTTTCTTCCCATCCAGCTGCTAGACCTGATGCATACTCTCCACACAAGAGCAGCGTCCATCTTCAGCTCGTGGGCGGAGGAAGAGAAGGAGGCTGGTCAACAGGTGACCATTGATGCTGGGGCCAGCGCTCTGTGGATCAAGTGCTGGTGTCCACTACTACAAGGTATGAATGAAACATAGCTTCTATAGCTTCAGCTAGAAAAATTTACATCAAAGAAAATATTGAGACCAAGATAGTGATAACTGAACAAGAGAGTGAACTCAACTTTATTTGTACATTGCACCTAGCTAACTTCCTTTTTCTCAGACTCAAAATTGAACAAATTACAGCAGCAAGTTGGAAATATCAAGATTTTAGAGACCATCAAATTATTTTTAGCAAGCTTGTCACAAGGAAAAATCCCCAACCAAGTCCAACCTATGTCTCCTAAGCATTCAGTTATGATTTAAACATTACTTTTGGTGCAGTAAGTTTGAAACTTATAAGATTTCCATGAATATGATGCAAAATTTTCAAAGACGAAAACAATCAAATTTAATGAAATTCTTAAATTTATTGCCCGCGGCGCCTGTGCTGTGACTTGCAATCGAGGTGCGCATGCAGACACTCATCCAAATATATTCTCTGTTTGGTTTTATAAGTTTGAAATGTTTATGATCCAGTTTGTCATAAATAATCAATATATTTTTTTAGGGACAATTAAATCAAACAAAATTATGTAATGTACAGGTATTGCCCCCCTGTGCTGTGACATGCAGTTTCTAATTTGATGTGAATGTTGTCATAGACAATCAAATCAAATCAAATCAAATCAAATTGTGTAATGTACAGGTATTGCCCGACTATGCTGTGACCTGCGACACCAGGTGCGCACGCAGGCACTCACCTACTTACAGAGGGCTCTGTTGGTTCACGACCTTCAGACGCTTTCGGCAGTCGAGTGGGAGTCTTGCTTCAACAAGGTGCTTTTCCCGCTACTAACCCTCCTTCTGGAGGACACACGCGACCCTGTTGGTATGGAGGAGACAAGGATGAGGGCTGCTACTCTTCTTTGCAAGGTAAGGTTAAGAAGATGATGATGATGATGATGATTGTAGTGATGATGATGATGATGTGATGAAGATGATGATGTTGAGTGGGAGTCTTGCTTCGTCAAGGTGCTGTTCCAGCTACTAACCCTCTTTCTGGAGGACACACGCGACTCTGTTGGTATGGAGGAGACTAGAATGAGAGCTGCTACATTACTTTGTAAGGTAAGGTTAAGAAGATGATGGTGATGGTGATGGTGATGGGTGATGGGTGATGGTGATGATGATGAAGATGATGATGATGATGTTGAGTGGGAGTCATGCTTCAACATGGTGCTGTTCCCGCTACTAACCCTCCTTCTGGAGGACACACGCGACCCTGTTGGTATGGAGGAGACAAGAATGAGGGCTGCTACTCTACTTTGTAAGGTAAGGTTAAGAAGATGATGGTGATGGTAATGGTAGTGATGATGAGGATGGTGGTGGTGTTTGAGTTGGAGTCTTGCTTCAACAAGGTGCTGTTCCCGCTTCTATCCCTTTTATTGGAAGACACGCGCGACCCTGTTGGTATGGAGGAGACTAGGATGAGGGCTGCTACTCTACTTTGCAAGGTAAGAAGGTGATGATGATGATGATGATGATGATGATGATGATGATGATGCTGATGAGGAGGAGGATGGTAATGATGATGATGATGATGAGGATGGTGGTGGTGTTTGAGTGGGAGTCTTGCTTCAACAAGGTGCTTTTCCCGTTGCTAACCCTCCTTCTGGAGGACACACGCGACCCTGTTGGTATGGAGGAGACAAGAATGAGGGCTGCTACTCTACTTTGTAAGGTAAGGTTAAGAAGATGATGGTGATGGTGGTGATGGTAATGGTAGTGATGAGGATGAGGATGATGAGGATGAGGATGAGGATGATGATGATGATGATGATGATGATGATGGTAATAATGCAGATGGATGGAAATCATGATATTGTTGTTGATTTTGCTGATTAAAAGAATGTTTGCTTTATACAGGGCATACTACAATAGATCAGCATCTGTATCTACCACATTACCATCCCAGTCATGTGATATGTGCATTCCACTGTCAACGCTAGTATTAACATTGTTGTTTCTGTTTATCTGTTTGTCCTCCAGGTTTTCTTACAGCATCTGGCCCCTCTCCTATCACTGTCTACTTTCACTGCCCTGTGGCTGACCATTTTGGACTTCATGGACAAGTACATGCACTCGGACAAAAGTGATCTCTTGGTAAGTCATTATGTTTTAGCCCTTGGCATACTTTTGTAAATAGTTTGTCGTTGCAAAATGAGCACTGCAGTTGACATTCATCACAAGTTAGTTTCATTTTGTATAGTTCCTACTTGAACAAACCACAACAAACTTATTCTTGGATTGCTTTGTGCACACACTTACTGGATAAAATATGTAACAGACCACTTTAGTAACCTATTCAAAGGAGAGTTCCAGTACCCAGAATCGGGTCTAGACCAAAACTTGTTGGTCCTAACAACTTTGGGTCTAGCTAATAAATGTGTTTCATCTCATTGTAGTTCATTATAGTTCATTATAGTATGAGGCCATTCCTGAGTCTCTCAAGAACCAGGTCTTGACCCAAACTCTCAGTCCCACTAACTTTGGTTCAGCTAATACATGTCTTTTTGTTTTTTATTTTTATAGTATGAAGCCATTCCTGTGTCTCTCAAGAACATGTTGCTTGTGGTGGACACAGCTGGAGTGTTCCAGTACCCAGAACCAGGCCTTGATCTAAAATCACAGTTCTACCAATATGGGATCTACCTAATACCTAATTTGTTTCATCTCTTTGTATCTTATTCTATTTTAATAGTATGAAGCCATTCCCGAGTCTCTCAAGAACATGTTGCTTGTGATGGACACGGCTGGAGTGTTCCAGTACCCAGAACCTGGTCCAGAACCAGGTCTAGACCCGAACTCTCCGTCCTACCAACTTTGGGTGCACACATGGGAACGCATCGACTGCTTCCTGCCCAGTCTGCGTAACCAGGTCTTCACGCCTCACGAAGCACGTAAGTCAGCAGTTTGCATTTAAAGGGTACCACCACCCAAAAATAATATTCTTATAAATAAAAAGGTAACATTTTTAGTAGTCCATTCCACCAAAAAGTTCAGAAAAATTATATAATTGGAAAACGCATCACCTTACTACAAAATGTGTTTATGGGTCTGAGTACAAAGACTACTTTTTGTCTAGGACGAATGCATCGTTCGAGATTCTTTTGTCTCCAAAAAGAATTGGCGCATACGGAACCATGAGGCCATAATGTTTCCGTAAGTAGTGGTAATTAATTGCATTGTTTATGAATTACACAACCCTTTGCCAAATGTTGCCAAATCTATTTGATATCACACAACGATACCAAAACATATACTTATGTGTTGTTCTTTGTCTGGTGGTCCCCTTTAAATAAAGACTATGTAGAATAGATGTTTGAAATTAGTGGACACCCTGTCTAAAGCAGTCAACCTGTCTATAGTGGCCACTCAATGTGTTCCCCTGCATAGATAAACAATGGTTTGGAACCTGTCTGTAGAGGTCACCTGCCTAGATTGGCCACTTTTCTCGTATCTCTTAGGTGGTCGCTATTCACAGGTTTTGACTGTATGAATTAAGAGTCCAGATTAGAATGTGTGATACATTTTACATCAGAAAATGTTTGAGTCAGGTCTAAGAGCCAGTCCATAGTAGTTTAGGTTTTAAGTCTCATTCTCACTGGCACAAAAATGTAAACAAATGTGACCGGCTATAGCAAAACCCAGCACTTGTCGGTAAAAATCAAAATGTAGATTTTCATACCATTAAAAAGGCCTCATCACAAGTTTTCATTTGATCCTTTGTTCTAACTAATTGGTCAATACTTGGCAAGATATGATTGTTTCAATTTTACAATCCTAGGTCTTTTACACACATTGTGTAAACTTAAAATGCCCATTTCTTCAAAACATGAATTACCGACAAGTGCTGGGTTTTTCTATAGCTGGTCACAAATAATGGAAAAGAGGTAGAATGAAATGAAATTAAATTAAATGGTTTTCTGGTACTGTGCACTCTGCTGAATTGCATAACCATGGCATGTTTCATAGTGTGTTTTTTTTCCTTTCACCCTCTTGACATTTATTAATTTCTATAGCAATTCATGCAGTTTTACAATTTAGAACTTGTTGCAATTGCTTTCAACTACAACTCGTAAAAATATGTTTTTAATGTATATGGTAAATCAAACAATTTCTTGTTTTCTTCTGTACAAAGGTAGTCATTTATTTGCATACGTGAGTGAACTGTTTCGTAAAATAATAATAATAATAATATGAACATTTGAATAGCACAGCTACTATAAATATATAGTACTGTGCTTATAAAGAGCTCCTTTTAAGTGAACAAAAAACAAACAAAACCAGGACATATAAACAAACAATCTTACGAAAGGCCTGCATAAACAAATGTGCTTTCAATGTATCAATGTATAAAAAGATAATGTTTTACTCTTTCTCTTTTACTTGACAGCAGCCGCATCAAAGCGTAAGGGGCAGGCAGACGTACCAAAGCGTGACGTGATTCCTAGAGATGGTGCTGTCAGTCCCGTACAGAATGGACATTCGCAGTCACCCAGTAGTGGTAAGTCTATAGAGTACAGAAGCCATGACGTCATAAAAATCTTTTTTTAGAATTTTCAAATTTGAACTTCATTTTCATAAAGAGCATGAAAAATAATGTCTAAATACCGAAAATCAATTGAATATGTTAAGTATTGGCTGAGATATGCCCATCCAAATTAATTTTACTTCAATGGGCAATCAATGTTATAGTGCACTGGTTCATAAAGTTATGAACCAGTGCACTATAACACTGATAGCCTATTGGGAAAAAAAATCATTCGGATGGGCATATCTCAGCCAATACTTGACATATTCATTTGATTTTCATTATTTAGACATTATTTGTTATGCTCTTTCTGAAAATGAAGTTCAAATTTGAAAATTCTAAAAAAAGGTGTTTATGACGTCATAGATGACATCACACTTCTCCACTCTATGTAACTCGATCACGGGGATGTTTCACAAGGATTATGGTAGGCCGCTTGTATGCTTGGAATAAAACTTACTCAAAAGCAAAAAATCAGTTATTTGAGACTTCTAACAATAATTTATTAGTAACTTCAAGGCTCTTGATAAGAACAAAATAATATTACTGTTTTTATACAAAAAATAATGCATTTTAAGAAGAACTGTTTCAAAAATTTTACGAAGGAACTAATGTCTTTCCATAATAGTTAGGTCCAACTTAGAGTTAAGTTCAACTTTGAATCTTTGTGAAACACCCCCAGGACTATTTGATTTTCAAAATTTGCTAACGAAAAACTACTCTTACCCGTCAAGTGTTCTCAGTACCAAGTGTCAATCACGTTGTAGCATTGTTCAATCATCAAAATTAAAGGGGAGGCAAAACGCTGGAATTTTTGCTCACTGTTACTGATAAGTGCATACTTCCTGTTACTTCAAGTCGTAAACTTCCTCTATGGTATCACTAATAACGGAGAAAATGTTTTATTTTTTAGACCACTCACATCTGTTTTGACTGACCACTGGAGGCTGCCATGTTTTCCAACGGTATCACATTGACACATCATCTGAGTGTGCAGTGTGCACTAACAATGAACGGCATAGCAGCAGACTCAACAACAGTGGTTACCTAACTCGATTTTGTTAGTGCACGCTCTGATGACTTTCCACGCGTTACCGTTGGAAAACATGTCAGCCTCCAGAGGTCAGTTAAAACAGAGATAATAGATCTTGCCATGAATACTGATGGATGTCTTTCTACTTTGCTTTACAAATTGTTTAAATGAATGTAATAAAGGCAAAATACAGAGATACAAAATATGTTTATTCTTTTACTTGCTACAGATGCAGAGAGGAAGCCAGTTACGGCCAAGTCTCCTAGCAACAAGGATGCGAAGCCACAGCCTCGTGCTAACACTGCCTCCCCTACCCCTACCCCCCAGTCGAGGCGTGACACCCCTAAGAGCCCTTCACCAACCCCTCCCAAATCAGCCAGTGAGGATGCAACCTCAGCTGCGCGGTCGCCAGTCCCTCCCCCCGCGCCTACCCCGCCCCCAACGGCCAATATCATCTTGCAGCCGCCCCTCCCACACCTGATGCCCCCGGGGGCGAGGAGTAAAGAGCTTGGGGGAACGATCCCAATCCTACTTGATCCCAGTGTATTACAGGGGTCTCCTGTACCCTTCATTTCGGTCAACCAGACACAACCTACTACTACAGGTACTTCATAGACATCACAATTTGATCCTAGGATCAGGAGTTGATCCTAGGATCAGATTGATCCTGGTATAGATTAGCAAGGATCAAATAATTGGGGGCACCATCCCCATCCTACTTGATCCAGTGTGTTGCAGGGATATCCTGTACCCTTCAGTGCAGTCAACCAGACACAACCCACTACTACAGGTACTTCATAAATGTTGTAATTTGATCCAAAGATTACAGAGTTAGGGGCTCAATACCCATCCTACTTGATCCGAGTGTGTTTCAGGGGGTCTCCTGTACCCTTCATTGCAGTCAACCAGACACAACCTACTACTACAGGTACTTCATAGACTTCTTAGAGCGCAATTTGATGCTCGGATCTGGATTTGATCCTGGCATCAGATTGATCCTGGTATAGATAAGCAAGGATCAAAGAATTGGGGGCACCATCCCCATCCTACTTGATCCAGTGTGTTACAGGGATATCCTGTACCCTTCATTGCCTTCATTGCTCAGTCAACCAGACACAACCTACTACTACTACAGGTATTTCATAGATATCACAATTTGATCCTAGGATCTGTATTTGATCCTAGCATCATATTGATCCTGGAGTAGAGTAGCAATGATCACAGAGTTGGGGGCACCATCCCTACCCTACTTGATCCAAGCGTGTTACAGGAGTGTCCTGTGCAGTCTACCAGACTTATTAAACCTACTTCTACAAAACGATACTTCATAAACGTCTAAAAGAGATTGGACTTTGATCCTAGGATCTAGAGTTGATCCTAGGATCTAGAGTTGATCCTAGGATCTAGAGTTGATCCTAGAGAGAAGCAAAGATCACAGAGTAGGGGGCAACATCCATGTACTTTGATCCAAGGGTTACCCTTCATTGCTGTCAACCCGTCTCAGACTACTACTACAGGTACTTTATAAATGTTCATTTTCGACAGCTAGCAAATATATCGCATTCATCTAGAAGAGACATCATGATAGATTGATCCGTACATTTGGATTTAATCACATCGTTTTTAATACAGGGGTCTCATTTACCCTTCAGGTACTTTATAGACTTGGTGATTTGCACAAACTGATTGCAAGTAGTGTTCATATACAAGGTAGGATCCATTTTTTAGCAGTGAGTGATATTCCTCAGGTACATTTAATACACAATAATTATAGTCCTTCGTATTATTCACATCATACTCTTTCTCTATCTCTCTTATCTCTGTCTTAGGACTCTTTTTCTGTCTGAATTTGCAATATTCATGAAGAAATCCTTCTTATATACTCATTTTTGTCATGTATATTCCTGTACAGGGAGAGATAAATCGTAATCCAAGCCGAAGAATCAAATAAACTATTTTTGAATTGTCCGTGCTCTGTTTGCCAATGCCAGTTATTTAAATGAAACATTTAGCTATTTTCATTATCCATTTGATAGATTGCATTAATTTAGCCATGCATTTTTTTGGTGAAAAAGCTAGCACATAGAAATAATTTATTGTGAAGTATTGTACATAATTAACATATTAAATGGCACAAAATTTGCTCTCTTTTATCGAAAGTAAAACAATTATTTTATTGTATTAAAGAGAATTATAGAACTATTTTTTCGAAGCGATATGTAGAAAGTCATAAAAGGAAATTTAAATTTTATATTATGTAATATTGTCCTATTTGCATTTTAAAATAGCATTACTATCATAGGTTAACTGCCATAGTCGTTAGATTAATTTCCTCTGTTATTATGATTATCAAAAGAAATAGTAACAAAATGGAGATCAGTATCATAAAAGTGTATGCAAAAGTACATATATATATTTATAAATATATGTTTTAATGTAGAAGTAAATACAGTAAATGTTATAAAAAAGTGCTCCTTGTGAAAGTACTATTATGGGGAGATGATGATATTTTGATATTAGCATTAATGTAATGAAGTAAGATATGCATTTAATTAAATGTTATGTAAGAAGCCCCTGAAAATGTATTTTTTTTAGAAAACTATAATTTTGATGACTTTAATAACATACATCACCTCAGAAATGGTGAATTACAGTTGCACTTCGAACTTCATTCATCTTTTTGTGTAGTAGTTTTTTTTTAATGGTTAATATGGCAATTGATAACTAATATTAGGATGTATGAAGAGAACGTTGAATGAACCTCATCTAAAATATACTTTTAGAAAACTTAACAAACATCACTTCAGAAATAGTGTATTACAAAAGTACCTCAAACTCCCATTTGTCTTTTGAGTACCGGTAGTAGTTTTCTCATGGATGTGGCAAACAATAACTAATGTAAGGATGTTTGAATACAACATAGACAACATAATTGTATCCCCCGAACCACTTCGGGGGATACTATGGATTTGGCCTCGTCGCGCCGCCGCGTCCGACGCGTCCGCCGCATCCGCCGCGTCCGCCGCAGAGATTTTCTTGTGAACGCTCTACAGGTCCGAGTTCTTGTCCGATCATTTTCTAATTTGGTATGAAGGTGTATTAAGGAAAGAGGATGAAGCCTATTGATTTTGGTGTGGGGCGGAGTCCTGGTTGCCATGGTAACCATGATATAAAGAAATAGTTAAGATTACCTTGTGAACGCTCTACAGGTCCGAGTTCTTGTCCGATCATTTTTTAATTTGGTATGAAGGTGTATTAAGGAAAGAGGATGAAGCCTATTGATTTTGGTGTGGGGCGGAGTCCTGGTTGCCATGGTAACCATGATATAAAGAAATAGTTAAGATTACCTTGTGAACGCTCTACAGGTCCGAGTTCTTGTCCGATCATTTTCTAATTTGGTATGAAGGTGTATTAAGGAAAGAGGATGAAGCCTATTGATTTTGGTGTGGGGCGGAGTCCTGGTTGCCATGGTAACCATGATATAAAGAAATAGTTAAGATTACCTTGTGAACGCTCTACAGGTCCGAGTTCTTGTCCGATCATTTTCTAATTTGGTATGAAGGTGTATTAAGGAAAGAGGATGAAGCCTATTGATTTTGGTGTGGGGCGGAGCCCTGGTTGCCATGGTAACCATGATATAAAGAAATAGTTAAGATTACCTTGTGAACGCTCTACAGGTCCGAGTTCTTGTCCGATCATTTTCTAATTTGGTATGAAGGTGTCTTAAGGAAAGAGGATGAAGCCTATTGATTTTGGTGTGGGGCGGAGTCCTGGTTGCCATGGTAACCATGATATAAAGAAATAGTTAAGATTACCTTGTGAACGCTCTACAGGTCCGAGTTCTTGTCCGATCATTTTCTAATTTGGTATGAAGGTGTATTAAGGAAAGAGGATGAAGCCTTTTGATTTTGGTGTGGGGCGGAGTCCTGGTTGCCATGGTAACCATGATATAAAGAAATAGTTAAGATTACCTTGTGAACGCTCTATAGATCCGAGTTCTTGTCTGATCATTTTCTAATTTGGTATGAAGGTGTATTAAGGAAAGAGGATGAAGCCTATTGATTTTGGTGTGGGGCGGAGTCCTGGTTGCCATGGTAACCATGATAACCATGATATAAAGAAATAGTTAAGATTACCATGTGAACGCTCTACAGGTCCGAGTTCTTGTCCGATCATTTTCTTATTTGGTATGAAGGTGTATTAAGGAAAGAGGATGAAGCCTATTGATTTTGGTGTGGGGCGGATTCATGGTTGCCATGGTAACCATGATATAAAGAAATAGTTAAGATTACCTTGTGACCGCTCTACAGGTCCGAGTTCTTGTCCGATTATTTTCTTATTTGGTATGAAGTAGGCTTGGGCGGTTCTGCCCCAGCTTGGAGTCGATTCTGATTCCATACCCATGTCTCGGTTCCGAGAAGAATCGGTTCTGAGATCGTATAGCGTACATGTACACAAGAAAGATCAGGGGATCTACTTTGCATAGGTATAGATTGTTAGAATGAGAAAAAAATGAAGTAATATTTTCAATAAATCCATTATCAAACAGCAAATTAATTAATACTTGAGTCATTTGAAAACTTACTTGACATTAAAATAATGTTTTTTAAACTGAATGAGATATATGATTCTCTAGAGACTCTAGTACACTTGAATACTGATCCCCCTATAATTGATAAACAAATCCAAGTATAACACCTTGTTCAAAACCCTAAACAATGACGATTGGCTGCAATTGTTTTTAACTGCTGCATAATGTAAGAGCCTGTTACATATGCCAATATTAATGAGCTCCGCAAGTTAGCAAAGGCCTCGCCGCTGACGCGGCTCAGTCCAGCGATCACTGCTGTAAGCGCACATCGCCTTGTCTATTAATCAGACCCTGCTCGGAGGACAAACAGCGCGCGAGGCCTTGCCCAAAGGCTACTGCCAGCCTAGTAGAACAACGTACACCACCAAACTTGTTCAGTTCACAATATTACAACCCACAAAAGTGCAATGCAATTGGTTCGGGGGATACATGTGCTCGGCTGCGCGACCCGCCGAGCGCGCAATTTCTAGTTATCCTTGGGTTAGTGCCCGGTTTATATAGCTTCTGACTAATCGAGCAATGAATAGGATTTCATGGGAACGTCCCCCATTCAAGGGTCTCTGTGGCTCAATGGGTTGGGCACTGGTCTAGCAATCCGGAGGTTTTGGGTTTGATTCCCAGCGAAGCCTATTTTTCTTTGCTCATTTTCAATCAAGACAACAGAATGAACCTCATTAGAAAAGCTATGACAGCAATGTTCTTAAACGTTATTATCTACAAGCAACTTGCATGTGTTCATACTATTAAAGCATATTGGTTTTGTTATGTATGACCTGTATGGGCATTGATTGTATCCAGGGCTACACACTCAACTTTTTTCTCAGTGGCCTGATCGGGCCAGTAAAATGACTTATTCCCCTATTCTGGTGGCCTGAAAGAAAAATTACTGGCCCCAACAATGTTATTTAATGAGTAAACATTTTACTATTCAATATATCACTCTTTCTTATTCCCTTTGCTTATAGATGAAGCATGACATAGAAGAAAACAAGATTTCTTATTTTTTCAATGTCAGGTTGAAAATCTGCTTGCCCGATCGGGCCACCAAAATATTACTTTTATACATTTTTGCTGGCCCAAAGTGCAATTTCACTGGCCCCGGGCCAGCGGGCCAGTGTGAGTGTCGAGCCCTGTTGTATCCTAACTTGAAAATATGACACTCTTTTTCATTCAAAGATCCAATGCAGTTTACCGTGTTGACTTTGAATGTTTGAATGTTGTTATTTCAGTTGAATTTGAATTGTGTAGACCTCCAAGTAAAGGACACTTGTGCAATGATAAATTATATGTGTTGCTTGATTGTGAGGTCTTACAATGTGTTATCTTTAGTAAATTATTCATAATGTTAATAGTGTTGTCAAAGATTTAACTATAGTGATGATTATCATTATTATTATAATTATCCAATCTATTATCATCATCGATGCTATTATTACCATTCCTTGTATTGTTCTAGTTCTTATTTTGATTGTCCGCAGCTTGTTTGAAACTTATACTTTGTGATGTTGTAATTATTATGTAACTTTCTATTTTGCGGCGCTATATCTTCTAATTAAATATGGAAAGGAAAAGGAAACAGTTATTATGAGAATCTGATGTATTTGCTAATTTTTCTTTGTGCAAATGCTGCAGCAGATTTATTTCCAAGTTAATAGCGGATAGGGGGAATACTGTATTAAAGGTTGCTGCAGTGTCGTAGCTACAGGGCGCTATGTCCCCCAATAATTTGACAAAAACAATATAGGCATAAGGGGAAAATCCTTTAAAAATCAAGAAATACATAATGTGTCATCCCCCCCCCCCCCCAATAAAAAACAAAAACAATAGCGCACATGAGGGGACAAATAAAGAAATTCATAGATAGTGCCCCCCCACCCCTCCCCGATAATATGCGGTGCCCCACCAATAAGTCTGACCATGCTATAGAGTACCGAAGCTGTGACATCACACAAATCTATTTTTAGATTTTCTCAATTTGAACTTCATCCTTTTCCGAAAAATCATACAAAATAATGCCCAAAGGTTGAAAATCAATCAAATATGCGACGTATTGCCTGAGATATGACCATCCAAATAAATAGATTTCAATTGGAAATCACCGTTATTTTGCTCTGGTTCGTAACGTTATGAACCAGAGCAAAATAACAGTGAATTCCTATTGAAATAAATTCATTCGGATGGGCATATCTCAGCCAATACTCGATTGATTTTCAACATTTGGACATTATTTTGTATGCAGTTCAAATTAGGAAATTCTAAAAATAGGTTTTTGATGACGTCACACTTGACCACTCTATACCACAGTGGGGCAAAATATAACAATTATTACCCGTCTTGAAGGAAATTAACTGGCCAAAGGAAAAGAAAACGAAAACCTTTTGAATGTTACAACATTACTCGTATTTTTATAATGAGGTGTTATATTTGTGAGTTGTCCCCCAAAATGGTATTATTTGTTGCCATTATTGAATACATCATAACACTTATTACCGTGTACTAATAAATTATGAATTTATGTGTATATTAACTAACGCTTTAAGGTACAAATGTTCTTTATTAAAGAATCTTTCAGACGTTTTTGCTGGTATATTTTAACTGTTATATATATTGCAGGCAGAGTTCTTGAGGGGGAAAAATCCTTCAATATATTTTGATATTTAGGTGTATTACTTTATTTATGATCCTATATGTTAAGTCACATACAGTCTACAAATGCAAGGGAATATTGTAATATTATAATCGCAAGGATAAACTACTGAATTTTTATTACAACCTCTATATATATCTTGTAGAGGTGGTATTATTTTATTTTGGGCACTATATTCAAATGGAAACTACCGGTATCGTTGTTATCATCTTTTATCATGTTCTTTTTCATTGCGTGAATTTTCTAACATACGGAATGAATATAGTTATTGTGGTGCACTTTCAACTAAAACAGCAGTTTATAGTATTACACAAAAAAATGCAACATGTACCTGTTAAAAAATCCTCAGTATTTATTAATGCAACACTCCATCACCAATCACATTTTCCAGAGAAATTATGATTATTGATATTGCAAATTTTGGGTTACTGTAAACGTTATTGTCGCGCGATTAATATTTCGCGCTGAGCGACACAGAAACACATTCGCTGGTTTTTAATTTCGTGGCCGAGCAAGTGTTCACACGCATTTATATTCGCGGACGCAGACATCGGCGCGAAATCCGTGAAAATTAATGCACTGCGTCGAACATTACCACGTTTACAGTGTATGTTTATAAGCTTTTTTATTGAATAAGCTTTTTTATTGGATTAGGATCCAAATATGTGACAGGGGTCGTAACCAAGGCAACCAAGGTTGTAAGAATTTCTTTGAACTACGTGTGAAAGCAAAGATGAAGTTTGAATGAACATTTTCTGAGATGCTGTACAATATGTATTATTATATCAGATGTTATGTACAAAATGATTATAAAAAAAAATATTATGGAAAACTTTAGTTGAATGTAAATCTGGTGTATTAAAAGAGTACCTATGAATTGTTTAGATGAAATATTGCAGCAGTGTTGATTGTCTCATTTTTTGAAGTCGCATGACTTTGTTGGTGAACGACGACCCATTTGACACCACATGGGGGGGATGTATTGTATGAAATCATTGGACGTCGATTGAGAGAGAAAAGGGCAAAGTCACTTTTTGTACTTTGGAGATAATCCTGTCGATTGTAGAAACCAATTGTAGCGCTCTTTTACATTTGAGAGATACAGACTGAATATCCTAAAAAATCAGATTTTGGGAGAGAAAAATCAGATTTTCACAAAAACTCGACATTAACACTGGCCCGTTGGCCCCAGGCCTTTAAATTGTCAGGAAAATGTTTTACTGGTAAGAACGGGCAAGTAAAATGTTTGCTTTTTCATTAACATTTGCAGCCAACCTCGAGGTAAAAAAAGTTATTTTCTGACCGTTACTATCGAATTGGGGGGAGAAAAAAACAGCAACGTACGGTTGTATTTTCATCAACAAAACGTACTAAATACGATAAAATCGTACTGGTTGGCATCTCTGCTAAATGAGACATAATTATCATCAGAAAATTTTGCATCACATGTAGAGGGGGCTTCAACCTACAAGATGGTATGTGTAACCCAATTTAGCAAACAAATTTACTTAACGCCCTTCTCGCTCTCTCGCCCAACATAATGGCCCAAATTCACAAAGGAGGTTTGTACAAACCATGGTTCAAACCGAGGTTTACATCTATGGAATGCCAATTGTAAACTGATGGAGAGAGAATGTGTACCATCAACATTGTTAACAAGTAAGGAATTTACATTCTCTCTCCATCAGTTTACAATTGGCATTCCATAGATGTAAACCTCGGTTTGAACCATGGTTTGTACAAACCTCCTTTGTGAATACGGGCCAATGTGTTTGTAAATGAGATCAAATTGAACAAGAAAATAAATCGATGAAACCACCACATGAATCCAACATTTTCCTCATGTAATTAATATATATTTATTCATGATCTTTAAATTTATTCTGGGTTCTATGTTTAATAATCAGCATCATATTCATAGATATTTTTTGTTTGAATCCTATATACAATGTAAAGTACAATTATATTAATACGAGCATATAATTGGAACATACCGATGACATTTCCATCAAACTTTAATCAGTAAAACCAATTAGAACCCTTCTTTAAAGGGACTTAGTAACATTGTCCAAATCCTCAAAATAAAATGTTCATTCTAGCGGTTCCCTCATACCTTGTTGTATTCGTATTAACAATAAAATCATGGGACAGGTTTCGGTTTTCCAATTTTCCTTTCGTTACAAAGATGTACGATCGAAGTATTCAGATAAGAAAAACTCCGGGCGAGTTTTTCTTCTGTGTACAAAGTGAGTGCAGTGAGTTATTGAATATCACTTTGCATTTTCGCTCATTACTTGGCCATGCAATGTCCACACAATACCCTGTGGACATATGAGATAACAATAATATACATTGCATCAACCATTCATCACTTTTTGCACATGTCAACAAAGTTACTAGATCCCTTTAATAGCCATTGCATGAATTTTAATTCACAATTTCTAAATCTTGAAACAATCTTGAAAACATATCAGATAACAAATTGCAAACTAGTTTCATACAATAAAAAAATTCTTAACTGATACGAGACTCATTTCCGATGTACATTTCAAATAAACAATTATGTATTTATTAATTCCATATTGTACCGATTCAATCAAATGACGACTTTACTGAAGAATTTCTTATGAAAAATTCATAGTTCGCTTCAATATTTCATCCAGTAGGGATAAGTATACAATTTGAACACAATTCATAACCATAACTTATCGATAAAAGACTAGTATTTGATTTTGGCATAACATGCATTCTCCATAGACCCCAGCCCACAACTAAGAATTACATGTAGTCCTCTCTTCAATGAATTAAAATATCAAAATAATGAAGATTTTTTTTCTTTTTCAAATAATTTGCTGGAGGTACATATAAAGTGAAACCTCATTATAACGAGCATCTCGGGTCCATTGAAATTAACTCAGATTTCTTGTATCAGGGCTTAAAAAACACAATAAAATACATATAACCTGGACCTGTGAAATTACCTTGCTAAATCAGGTACCTAGTTATAACGGAGCTCGTTATAAAGAGTTTCCACTGTACTGTATATGTAGTCCCCAATAGGTGAACAACAAACATACAATCATGTGTGTATATAGCTAAACAGACTCCATAAATCTAACTTGACACATACTGGTTATATCACTTTTTGGCAAAATCTTCAACTCTGCATGAACATTTACAGTTAGATAAAATAGTAATTGAACAAAACATGTCCCCTCCCCCAATAATTTGACCAAAACATACACACACAAAAAAACACACACGAGTCAAAAACTTTTTAAAAATTTAAAAATATAGTGTGCCCACCAAAGAATTACAAAATAGGGCTAGAAATTCTTTTAAAAATACAGAAATCAGTCGGACCATGATTTTCTCAATGTCCATGAGTGGAGATGGTGCACACAATGTGCGCTGGCTGGCATTGTATCCTACGACCGGGGTAATAATAGTGTAAATCACTTAGAGATGATATTGTATCACATTTGGCGCTATAAAATCAAACCTATTATTATTATGATTATTATTACACCACTAGTTGGGGGTATGAATCAATGACCTCTGTATTACCACTCCGGCATTAAGCTATTACAGCCCTACATTAGAGCCCCCCCCCCCCACAATCTTCAACTTTAACCCTGTCCCTTCGAGATTCTGAAATCCCCATAGTCTTTGTACATAGCTCACCCGGTTCCTGTGAGCAACCGGTTAATATTGATGGGTGAGAAGCCAAACAAACGCACACCAAATTCTTGATGAGGGATACAATCAAATTTACAAATTAAACTACAATTAATTATACAGTGTGGCCAAAATAAAACGGAACGGCATACTTTCTGATATGTTGGGGCGGAATGACTGGTTTCAGCGGGTGTGGGTGCGGATAACACGATCAGCAATTTTGGTTGAGTAATTTTTATTCCAGGTCGCATTTTACGACCCCACGTCGGGGTTCAAATTTGAGAGATTTCAACACAACTTTGGCCTGTTATTTCACATTGTTTGCTTGTCAACCATCTGGGGGTGTTGCATAAAGAGTTGCGATTAATCGCAAAGTTGCGTTTAATCGCAAGTCAGAAAATGTGCCTAAATGCGCAATTCTGATTGGCTCAAGTGCGGGTGTTTTCTGAGTTGCGATCAATCGTAACTTTGCGATTAATCGCAACTCTTTATGCAACACCCCCTGCATTCCTTGGCTATACCGCCATATGCCAAATAACGGGCAAAAGTTTTGTTCAAATTGGTCAAATTTCAAACCTAACATGGGGTCACAAAATGCGAACTAGAACGAAAACTGCTGAACCAAAGATGTTGATCTTGGGATGATTTTTCACATGAAAAAAGTCCCCATCTAGTGAATCTACAACATGTCCCAAAATTAATTACAACAGGACTTTCTGCAACGATAACTTTAAAGATAGTAGATCAATCAGAATGATATTTCAGGGTATGAAACTATAACTTATTACCTACATCTTGCAGAAAACCCTATTCGATTTGCTTCAGTGGTCATGGAGAATGAGGATCTTTTGTCAATCATGTCAGATGTCCCTTCCCTCCAGGTTTTGTAATGTAAGGAGACGTGTTGTCCATTGTGTTCACGCGTTATGAACGAAAATGGACACATGACATGATTGACAAAAGATCCTCATTCTCCATGACCACTGAAGCAAATCGAATAGGGTTTTCTGCAAGATGTAGGTAATAAGTTATAGTTTCATACCCTGAAATATCATTCCGATTGATCTACTATTTTAAAGTTATCGTTGCAGAAAGTCCCGTTGTAATTAATTTTGGGACATGTTGTAGTCTCCCTGTCCCTATTATATGGGAAGTATGCCGTTCCATTTTATTTTGCACCACCCTGTATATCACACAACTTTAATTAACTCCTTGAGTGCCAAGCTCGCATTTTTGCGAGTTACAATACACAAAAATGCCATAGAGCATTAAAATCCCTGACACTGAAAGTGTTAACATTCCTTTCATTCCTGTCATTCACTATATTTTTTCAAACATTAACATATAATTCTTTTATATTGACAATTCGTAAGAGAAATAGATAGATTTTGCTACATTCGACACAGGCACATGAGAATGAAAGACACAGAGTTATGTAGAAAAACATATATTCTAAAAATATAAAATTAAAGACCTGATTGATGAAAGACCCCAAGATTTGATTATGTAATGCTTTTAAGATAATGTGATTCTTCAAAGAGATAATATAATCATATTTCTGTAAAAAAAAAATATATATATCTTTAGAAACATATACATGTAAGACATGCAGTTTCAAAGTGCAGAGATTTAGAAGTATATAATTTACAGTCAAATTCATATTTGATATAACTGATGTCACTGAGTTTGGTAATTTATATATATTTACTACATCACCAGTGACATACACGCAGTAGTAGGGAATATCAAATCTATATCAAATTTATCAAGATTTGGGTGGATGCAATGAGATGGTAAAATCACGATTACAAACCTACATCACTTCCCTTATACCTTTGACCAATATATAACATTTTATTTTCGGAAAAGAAAATATGCATACAAGTCGAAACATTCCATGGTCCCTTTGACATGCTTGCATACATATACAAGCATTTTACATCTCATCTACGAAAATGGAATTGAAAGACTGAATTGAAAAAAAGGTTATACCGTACATTTCTTAAAAAGTCAACCATCCATCAATACCACACACATCATAAAAACAATGTCACTCCAGTTTTGTTGCATATACAAGCATTTATGAATCATATTTGCACAATGATATTTGGAAGACATATTTCATAAGATAATATTTCTCCCCCGCTCCACCGAGACTGCAGATAATACTTTCCACACAGTGGACGATATTGTAGATATGGGAATCGTTACATTTGCTAAAATCAACTAATATCGACTAAAATCATAAAAGACATTCTCCCGACGTCGATCAGAACATACTGATCGAAACGTCGGGCGATGAGTGGGTCCTATTTACAGAGATGCCAACCTGCACAAACCAAAAAAAGTATTCAGAGAGGTAAAAAGCAGTATTTTTAACCAAAAAAAAGTATTTTCAGAGCAGCCAACCTCTAGAGGTAAAAAAAAAAAATTGCAAAGCCAATTCGCGCAGCAATAATACTCTTTACGTTTGCGTTAAAATAAAAGTTGGTTCAGTCGATCATACAGCGTTTTTATGAGTTTGTGTTGTTTATTTGTGATATATTTAAAATTCATAACTTCATTTTGCCTTTTTGGATTTTTTTTCTTTCTTTTCAAAAACGTATTTATTGCTCGAAAAACATACTGCCGTATTTTACATCAACAAAATGTACTAAACACGGCAAAAAACGTACTACTTGGCATCTCTGTATTTAGGAACACCACTCTTCCGAGGAAGAATTGCTTACGTGTTGTACCGTAAACTTCATGTTATTCGTTACCATGGAAACCTTCAAAGATTCAAACTAAAATATATATTCGAAACTTTAGCACTTATGCGTCTAGTGCCTTGCTGTCTTCCTCGAATAAAAATAAAATCATGTTTACAGTACAAACATATACATCTATACTCCCCGCATTTCTTTCATAGCCTCATCCCTTCATGCATTCTGTTAAACGGAAGGAAAAGAAAAGAAAAGACATAAGCCCTATAAGTTGTGCTCATAAGCACATCAATAAATAATCGAGGGGTGGTCTATCTAAGATAATTGTTACCATTTTCTACTTAACATTGTCAAACATTTTCTCATTTTAAAAAAAAGTGATAACAAAAATTACTTGTGGTGTAAACTTACTTAAATGATTGACGTAATCAGGGGGTTGTTTCACAAAGATTCAAAGTTGAACTTAACTCTAAGTTGGACCTAACTATTATGGAAAGCCGTTAGTTTCTTTGTACAATTGTTGAAACAGTTCTTTTTAAAAGGCATGCATTTTGAGAAAAAAATCAGCATTATTTGTTATTATCAAGGAGTCTTGATGTTATTGATATATATGGTTGTTGGAAGTCTCAAATAGTTGCATTGTATTGCTTTTGAATATGTTTTCTTCCAAGGCTACGAAAAGCCTACCATAATTCCAAGTTCAACTTAGAATTTAATCTATGTGAAACACCCCCAGGCCCTGGTCTAAGATAATTGTTTCCATTTTCCCCTTACATTAAAAAAACATTTTGTCATTTAAAAAAGTGATAAAAAAATACTTGTCGTGTAAACTACACTTTATACATGTACATGATTGATGTAATCGCAGGTGTTAACTACATGTATGAGTATACATATATTGCACCGTCCATCAATCTAGAAATTCTACTCAAAGGCATGTATAAATCATACAAAATATATATATATAATAATGCTATATTTATAGCATACATACATCTGTCAGAAACATTGTTACCCTTGCTTTAGTGGAGCTTTCCTTATATTAAAACTTTACTAGCATCAAGCATTTCAAGGACACATTCCTGCCAGGTATACTACACAAGTCTAGGTTTCAAGGCAGAATCATTAGGCCTGTTCACACAGGCTTATTTAGTGAGATTTGCACCGCGATCAGAATTTTGAAATTATTTGCGCCTGTTCACATGAAGGGAAATAATTTTGAAATTTGCATCGCGATCAGAATTTCGAAATTATTTGCTCCCGTCCGCATGTCATAGAAAAAATTGTGCTAGTTCAGACCACATGCAAAACCCCATGCGAACCGCATGCGTACATGTATGACCAAAGTGCTTTGCATGGTGGGACATATAATCATGATCTTCTTATTTTTGATTTTTTTTTATTTCTTAAAATTCGCAGAACTTAGTGCGATTTGCATCCCGATCCTCATCGCGATTATTTTCAAATTTTTATTTCCACACCGCAAACAAATTTGAAATTTTCATCGTGATTATTTCCGCCTGTGTGAACAGCCTATTGTTATCTTGTTTTTGTTTTTTTACTTGCAATTCCTAGTAACCACTAGGCCTGCAGTTCTAAAGAGGAAAGTCACTAAAAGCCACAGTTTTGCACTCAATATGGTACAAATAGTTTGAGGAAGACACACACCAAAAATAAAAAATAAACAATTCCAAGAATTATACCTATAAAAGCATCCAAATAAAAGAAATAGATACTGCATATTTTATCTTTAACCAAAAATTTAGATACTTATTTCTGAACTCTAACAAAAATATCAATAATTAATAGCTAATACATACAATTATTTTACATCTCAAACATCGTTTTCTTTTTAATTATTATTGCAGGCAAGAAAAATGTTCATGTCATAACCATCAGGATTTAGAACCATTCAAATATCAACTGTACACACATTAATTTAGCGACATACTGTATTTTAAACCATTGCCACTACTGAAGCAAAAAGTATACATTGAAGTGCATTGAAAAAACAATTATATATAAGCCCTAGGTTTCTTACGTTACCTAGTATAAATGAGACATAACCTTCTGACCTTGATTGACCGATGGTTTACTCCATTTTGCAGGCAGGGGTAAATGCTACTCGGGACAATTTCTGTGAGGAAAATAATTATTACAAAAACCTACATAAAAAGTGAAAATTGGAGTGATGCACACATAGCTGCCGAAGTGGATGTAATGTATATATAGCTCCGTCACTGCTGAAGTGGATGTATGTATCGCTCTGATATGTGACTCAATTTTGTTCATGATGAGATGAATGTTGTTTTTTTGCAGGGGGGGGGGGGGGGGGGGGCGCAAAAAAACACCCCGCAATGGATTGTCCTTCTTTTCATGATGGGGTGAAGATTATTCATGCACCTAGACCGATGCGATGTGTTCCCGTCACTGCTGAAGTGGATGTATGTATCGCTCTGATATGTGACTCAATTTTGTTCATGATGAGATGAATGTTTTTTTTGCAAGGGGGCGCCAAAAAGCAAAACAATGGGTTCTCCTTCTTTTCATGATGGGGTGAAGATTATCCATGCACCTAGAGCGATGCGATGTGTTCCCGTCACTGCTGAAGTGGATGTATGTATCGCTCTGATATGTGACTCAATTTTGTTCATGATGAGATGAATGTTTTTTTTTTGCAAGGGGGCGCCAAAAAGCAAAACAATGGGTTCTCCTTCTTTTCATGATGGGGTGAAGATTATCCATGCACCTAGAGCGATGTGATGTGTTCACGTCACTGCTGAAGTGGATGTATGTATCGCTCTGATATGTGACTCAATTTTGTTCATGAGATGAATGTTGTTTTTTTTGCAAGGGGGGGCGCAAAAAAAAACCCCGCAATGGATTGTCCTTCTTTTCATGATGGGGTGAAGATTATCCATGCACTGGGAGAGATGCTCACGTAGCTGCTGAAGTGGATGCATTAGGTGATTCTGTCGTTAGTTTGATTTCCACCATCGTGGTAATCAACTCGGTCACATTCTTATCAGTTTCTGACAGTTTTATCAACTACTGTCAACAATCCCAGCTGCCCCCCGAGGCCCAATGCTATCACAGAGAGAGGGGCAAGTGATAAGAAAGTGTCAACACTGATAAAAAATCTCCTGGATGCAGGCTTGAGAGCGGAAAACTCGCACCGCTTGTCAGGCCCTCAGAAGCGGTTTTCAGCAAGCGATAACATTACGTCATGGTATATACAAGTATATCTCTCTGATCTACGTTTAATATTGGGTCGTTATTCATGAGGGTTCTTGCGAGGTTGGCGCACTCGGGGCTTGGGTTTGGGGCCGGGGCCGGGGGTGCAAGGAGACGCCTCGCTGGGCCCAGGGTTCACCGAAGGGTCGCTCTGCCTGCGGGGGAAATCAAGCGGCTGCTTCTCCTGGCTACTGCAATGAGGAGTAGAACACATGGAGCACCAAAAAAAATGTGTGATTTATAAGACATTTTTCAAACAATTATACTGATGAAGAGCCGAGGTGCAAGCAGACTCTTGGGGCAAGACTCATGATGAGAAGGAGAGGCTAGGATGGAACTCGGTTGTAATGCGGATCAGTTTTGAGATTGATTGAAGTATCCAACCAACAAACATGGGCTACATGTGATGTGCATAAACCATGCAATGTTGAGGATGCAGGTTGGTGGGACGAGGAAAGGAGGGTTGATGGTGGGACGAGGAAAGGAGGGTTGATAGTGGATGGGAAAGTGAAAACTGGTCATCATAGAAATCCGAGCGCATGCAAGGTTGCCTACAGCAACTGCGTTTATAAACCGAACACAAAAAGTAACTACCCCCTTAAACAATTGCCCATAATTTCACAACCAAGAATTGTTTCAAGATTTTGTCTTGCCAAAATATCCCTATGGTAGTTAGTAAAACAATGTGTAAAAATAAGAGGTAACCATTAATCCATGGTTGAGTGAGCACACATTAAAGAGAAAATTGTCATATTTCAAAATTTGCAAAAGTATTATCATTATTACAGTTTATTGAGTAGTGAAAAATTAAAAAATGCACTGTTTTAGAATTGCAATTAATGCATTTTACCACATGTGCCATGAAAAATTAAAAATGAATGGAATATCACACAGCATTGTTTCATAAACCATAATCAATGCATTCAATCACACGTGCTGTTTCACAACACTGTATAGGCACGCACAATGCCTTGTGACTTTTGAATTGGGCCATTTTGTCTTTAATCTGTGATCATTCAGCCATAAAGTGATGAATATCTCTGAATTTCACACATAATGTACACAACAATTGTACCAATATTGTGGCAAGATGACATCCTGAAACGATAATCGGTTATGAAATTATAAGCTGTTGTTTTGGGGGTAGTTACTTTTTGTGTTCGGTTTAGTATTAGGTGCTGCTTGCAGAACTGACAGGGAGTTGCCATAAACACCATGTACACCGAGTGCCCTTTGGACTATATTAATAACACAAAAAAATGGGTGAACGTTGGGCTAATGCAGGATTCAGGCTTGTTCTGATGGCAGGGCCCTACTCTATATGTGTATGTGTGTTCTCACAGCTTTTAAAAATATTAACTCGTTCCAGACTACTTGATTTTCGATATGACATGCATGCTCCATAGACCATGGCCCGGGTATGAACAGGTTTAAGCATTCAGGCAAGGACTTTGGGAGGATAATGGACAACAACAAGATGTGATGCTCATGATGCCGGGAGAAGAGGATGAGGAGATGGGGCTGGGGATTCAAAGGGTGGTAAGTATCATGCGTACAAAGCAAGGAAAAGTGGAAAGGTTCGTTCGTTCGTGTCTCCTTAATAATAAGATCAAGATACAAGATACAGTTCCTAAAATTAAGTTCTTCCATCGCTCGATGGCTGCGATGGCCGTCTCATTAACGAGGGACAGGTCTGCATCTGTGCAACCCGTCCCGCCGCACTGCAGGATGTGGTCCATCGTCTGAAAAGGTGGAAAGGTGAGATGAAGCCAGGGATTTCAGCAACCAACCCGAGTTGATTGGGACTTGGTTGAAGGCGCCAACGAAGAAAGAAAATGTGAACTAGAGGCAGGGAAGATTTGGGGATGTGGGATACGCAGGATGGGATTTATGGAAAAACACTCTTTGTGTGATGATAAATGTCATGTGAGGTCCCGTGTTTGAAACAGTCACATCTCATACACGCAAAAAGAACCCAGTCTATCTCTCGAAAAGAGTAGGGTATTTACCCGGCTGACTAGTAAATCACATCCTGCACATTACAACCAAATTAACCCGATCAGGACTGGTCTAAAAAATATTCTGGCTTAGGTCTATAGAGAATACATGTTGTAGTAAAATCAGTCCGTCCTGCACGGGTTAGAGTGACAGAATAATCAGCAGGTTGATTCTTTGTGGTCACTATACAGAAGACGAAGAACATGCTGAACAAAACTAACAAGATGGTGGCAGGAAAAGTGAAGTCATGTATGAGGGAAGGGGGACACCTAAATCATGATCTGTGATTCAAAAAGGAGGAGAGAAATAGATTAACGAGAAAGACATGATGAGCAGAACAACCAAGACACTCTGAATGCAGATGGATGTGGTGAGAGGAAAGGTGAAGTTATGTATGACGGTGGAGGGGGGGGGGGGGGGGGTAGCAAATCATGACCTGTGAATAAAGAATGAGGAGAAAGTGGATAAAACGAGAGAGAGAGAGAGAGAGAGAGGGACAGGTCAGGAACGTTTAGGGAATAACATGCTATTCAATCAGACCTTGCAAGATGCTCCAGATGCAAGGGTTCAGGTAGGTAGGAAAACGGGAGGGGGTGGACACGATGCTCAGAAAGGAAGGGGTGGGGGATTGGGGGGGGGGGGAAGTGCAGGTGCAGGTGATGGGATGGGGGAGAGGGGGGCGAGGGAGCTAGCAAATCCTGACCTGTCGGTGGAGGAGGAGAAAGTGGATGAACGGCCGGCACGCATGGAGGTGACAAACTTGTGTCCCAACAAGAGAGGCCGCAGGCTGTGGCGCATGGGTGATTGTGAGCGGGAGATGCTTTGAACAGGCAATGGAAGGTCAAAGGTTAAACATTGAAACTATATGAAGGGGCAAAGGTTAAACATTGAAACTACTGTATGGTGCAGGTTTGAAATGTGCCCAGATGACAAGGGGAAATAGTGATAATTGTGCGCCACGAGTGTCTGCTGACAGATGTATAGTTATTATCATTATTATTAATAATGGAAGGTCAAAAGGGCAAAAGTTTAAAACATTGAAACAATGAAGGGTCAAATGGCAAAGGTTAACATTGAAACTATGGAAGGTCAAAGTTCAAATGTTATACAAGATCCCTGTGTTAAAGGTTGCATATGATATCGGCATTGCAAGTGAGTCTACATGTGTACATGTATGGTGAATGTTTAGTACATGATATGCACATTTACGGTCTGGGTGCCAAAGGTTACATGATAATTTATGTGCATTTACTGTCTAAGGGATCAGCGGTTACATAATATGAATGTTTTTATAACATGACAGGTACAAGAAAACGGAAAGTTTAAAAAGTAATTGCATGTTAAAGGTCAAAATCACATAATATTCGTAAGATCACTACATTGAATGTACGTGGCATCAACTACACAAAGTGTAAAAGGATTTACTTTGAAAATACATCTTATGTTCTTCAAAATTAATGTTCTTCATGTAAAATAGTCTCATTTATTTGCATTTATGTTTACGAATATGTTTTATTCCAAGGCTACAAATGACCCACACATTTTGGTAATGCATGCATTCTCCATAGAACCCAGCTAGAGTGATTTTGGGACCAGTCCCGGATGCCTATATTATGTTCTCTTTCGAAATTTGCATAGACTTTGTAAATAGCCCACTCTAGTTTCCCATGATCGAGGGATTAAAGGAGCTACAGCGTCTAGATGGCCTAATTTTCACAATTCGGCTCTCTATGTGTAATTTTTCCCGACAAAAAAGAATTTGGCAGTCATTTCTCATGAAATCAATCGATTTTGGGGTAATTGGTAAATATCTAAATGTCCTGGGAACGCCCCTTTTAAATCGCCAAAATGTGATGTCATCTAAAGACCGGACTAATGAACTAAATTCTGTAGATGACGCGTCATGACGTAAGCCAATGCATTGTCAATCACATGTCGATCACGCGGCTGATTCCGGACGCTAAATGTGGGTGGGGCGTAAACTGGCTGCTAAGTGAGATTTGGCATCAGAAAACTAGTCTTAAATCACTACTGTGTTTATTTTCATGGATTTTTCTTCGGCAGACCTATGTTTCAAGTCATCAACTATGGAATAAGTGTCAAAGTACGTTGTATTCTTTAGGTCCTTTAAGATTAAAGGAAGGCCTGATAGTTACCTTCTTCGCGGCGGTGGAGGGGCCTCTCTTTCTGGAAGGTCATCAAGGGGGCGGTTACTAACGCCGTCGGCCGCGGGGCCCTTGGGTCGAGCGGGGGAGTTCGGTTGGGGTAGAACGGGCATCGCCCCCGGAAGCACCCGCTGTTTGGTGGGAGGGGTGCTTGAAGAGGTGACGCGGGGCGGGATCGGGGGGATGGGCTTCTGGAAATTGGTGTCCATTTTCCGATTCTTCAGCTGGTACAGAAAAATAGATCAGAGTTACAGGCAATCATGTGTATAAAGTGGCCACTGTAGATAGGTGACCTTTATAGATAGGTTCAACAACACTGTTATTTTCTGCAGGGCTTGATTGGTGGCCACTATAGTCAAGTTTGGCTGCTACAGACAGATTTAAACCAACATAATCATACAATGCTAAACATTTGAAGCTTTATTTTCATTTGGTTTTGGAGTAGGAGGATCAAACGAGCAGCAGTTTATTCGTTTATTAAATTGAGGCTACTACGAATCTTAATTCAGGAAGATTCTGCACGATTGACATATAATTTTCTTACAAAGTTTAAATACCTTTGGAAGCGATAGTTTTTGGGGGGGTCATGAGGGATGAGAGGAACAAACAAGCAGCAATATATTTGTTTATAAAAAATGAGGCTACAAAGAATCATTTTTCAGCAAGAATATCCAAGATTGGCGTGAAATTTCGCTCCAAATGTTTTGCTTTAGGAATCTACTCTCGTAAAACTGAAGAGATCACATAAATATGACTTCTAATATATACAGTGGCTTGCAAAATGTTGTACGATGTGTACAAAGAGAGCCTGCAAGGTAGGCATGCATGGTTGT
Source organism: Echinarachnius parma (assembly GCA_037951105.1). NCBI lineage: Eukaryota > Metazoa > Echinodermata > Echinoidea > Clypeasteroida > Echinarachniidae > Echinarachnius > Echinarachnius parma. The sequence continues at coordinate 98,378 of JBAMJV010004477.1, forward strand.
GTATTAAAGTGCGTCAGTTTTATAAATGTTTAAAGGTAATTTGGATTACTAAATCGCACCTGCAGTGCAATCTTGCAAAGACCATTTATGCGGTGTGTCAATTATGCGGTGTGGCATCCCAATGCATGGCAATCTTTAAAGCTCCACAGACAAGAAAACTACCTAAAAATTGTGTTTTACTGTATCTAAGGTAGATTTTCATGAAGATTACTAATAAAAACATATTTTCCTTGTGGGAAAACCCAGTAAAATAAAAAAATCAACTTGTAAATTCACTTTAGGAACCCCCGTAAAAAAATTGAGTCCGGGCGAAGAAAAATGATGTCATCTTTGTGACTTCACATGTAGACATTCGCAGTATAGCTTGGTACTCTATTGTCATAGACGTACACGCTGAGTGCATCTACTCACGTTGACAGAGAGTTATTATTTCGTTTTTTTTCTCAATATTTGCAAACATTTGTTTAAGTTTATATCATGGAGGATCCACACTCAGATGTGTTGCTGCATCCTGCTACAATGCATTTCTTAGGCATTTTCAGGCCTCAATTTCCAAGCAAATACAACTTTGTTTTACTAGCAAGTCAAAGGCTCTGTATGTAAACCATGCACATTCGTACTTTGCACTCCGTGCTGTGGTCTACATGTGACGTCATGACCCGATAGGCACGTACGCCACACGCGCGCTCCGCTATATATAACGCCGATGCAAAAAAGAGCCAAAAAAATTGCATGAAATTTACCTTTTTTGCCCAACTTAAGGATTTCTTTGGAAAAAAAGAGTGTGGTATATCAATATAGGCACATATTCAAAGCTATAAACCTGAATCAAAGCCGGGATTTCACTATACCTTTAAATGCCAATAGAAACAATTTGGGAAGCAAAATTAGAGTGCTATTTAATGATATACAATTCTTACCGCATTATACGTCGTCTGACTGGGGAGGGGTGACCTAGGGGGAGGGGGTTCCACTGGCCGAGGGGACGGGAGATTTTCCACCTGCATATCAGAGAGAGCGGAGTGGTAGATATAGAGAACTGACATATACATTATATTTTAAAATATTGTTTTGATTGTATTAAAGGGAAGAAGCAGCTTTCCAAAATCAGATTTCTTTATGTACAGTACATTATGTAGATATAAGTATTCATTATTTTCAACTTACAGACTAGGCATTATTTGATATAAGATTTTTATATAAAATGGCATATTACTGCATAATAAATTTAGTTCTTCACCGTCACAGTCATGCATTCCACTCTTCCACGTGAGAATAAAGTCATTCTAGATTTTGATTACCTAGTGTATACCGTATTTGTCGGTGTATTAACCGCTCCGGTGTATTAACCGCACCCCCTAACAAAAAAAAAAAAAAAAAAAAAAGTGAGGTTAATACGGTCGTGTATTAACCGCACCCCCTTTTTCTTTCTTTTTTTTGTTGAAAAAAGGTGCGGTTAATACACCAGCAAATATGGTAATTTACCTTCCTATCCAAAGGACTAAGAGACAAATCATTACACAAACCAGTACTCACCCTGTTCCCATCTGCGGGGGACCAACTTGGATTCTCTGCATTTCCATTTGCATGAATATGCAGTCTTGAGGCAGCTAGAAACAGTAAAATAAATCAAGGTATTGAGCGCCATAATCCTTCTATACAGGGAAACCCCGTTATAACGAGCTCGCTTATAACGAGGTACCGGGTATAACGAGGAGAATCCTTTGGTCCCGATTCATACATTCATTTAAATGTTTGTTATTAATTCGGCCGTTTATAACGAGGTACCGCTTATAACGAGGTAAATATGATAGTCCCGACAACCTCGTTATAACGGGGTTTCCCTGTATATACAAAATTCTCTAATGTCTGTTTCCTAAAAATCTGTCATTGCGCTCTGCACATACCCCAATCATGGAACAACTGTATGATGAGTCATTTGCGCATATGTTTGTACGCACTGCAAGCGAGAGACAGTTATGCGACGAATTTAGAGTGGTCCTAAAAAAGAGTGCAGGGTTGGAGCTGGCAGACTGCCTTAGCAACCGCTAAGGTCACATATTTTGGCTTGCCTGACATTTTTGGGAACTATTATCAATAGCAACGAATAGTTGCGACATTACACTACCATGCTCTATATCATACGGCAGCTAAATCATGAAGAGAAATTTTGTTTAAAAATGTGAACAATATCTTTATGTCAGAAATGCAAACATCAAATATTTATTACATAACAATATACATTTATTTGTTTCTGCGATGACGATTCTGCTAGGAAAAAAAGCTTCATAAGCCCTCAATTTACTCATTATGCAGGCTTTTCATTATATAGAAGATCACCAGTTTGAACTATCTTTGTCTTCATTTTACGTACATTTATAACATACAATTTAAAAAAACAAAATTAGAATTAAAAATTTAAAATAAAATTGAATTATTTCTTTATATATATCTCACCTGGTGGTGGGGATTTCTCAGATCTCTCCTAAAGAAAGTAAAAGGAAAACATAATTTATTGACTGACTCTTAATTCATTTTATGCAAGTTATATTTACAACAAAAAGACAAATACAAATTTATCGGCGGGTAGAGAGAATAAATTTTCTTTTGTATTTTGTTTGTATTTAGTATATAATATACAATGTTACAACATATTATGTATTGTAAATGTGCTTTGTGGATATGAAAATAAACCTGAAACTTGAAAACAATTTAGACCCATACGGAAAGTCCCCTCCAAACAAGACTTTGATTTCATTACCTGATTTCTCACATTGATACAAAGCGAGTGCAATCTTAGGAGGAATGTTCCGATATGCGTTAGATATTTGTTATTAATTCAAACATATAGAGAAACTGACCAGAAATAAATTATATGAATGAAAAAGAGCAAAGAAAATGGGATTCCAACGGGATGCGATCCGTTGGAATCCTATTTTCTTTGCTCTTTTCCATTCAGATATTTGTTATAATAGAAATGCTCTCTCCTGTATTGTCTTCATTATTTTTTCATCATTATAATTATAATTACACTGTATTAATTTGTATAATTGAAATATGCAAAAATAAAATCGCAACCAAACAAACAAATATGTGACATGATTAGTTTTGTGTTGTAACGAGTTGAGTCGAGTCAACAAGGGCTCATGTCTGAGTCAACAGGCGGTCAAGTTGAGAGATGATCAAGTCACACGTCGAGTCGAGTCTTTTTTCTACAAAGCTCGAGTCGAGTCGTGTCGTGTCGATAAGATGTGTCGAGTCAAGTCGAGTTGAGTCAATTTAGCAGTTCAAGTCTAACGAGTTGAGTCGAGTCAACAAGGGCTCATGTCCGAGTCAACAGGCGGTCAAGTTAAGAGGTGATCAAGTCACAAGTTAAATCAAGTCTTTTTTCTACAAAGCTCGAGTCGAATCGTGTCGATAAGATGTGTCGAGTCAATTTTGTATTAGTGTTATAACGAGTCGAGTTGAGTCAACAAGGGCTCATGTCCGAGTCAACAGCCGGTCAAGTTGAGAGGTGATCAAGTCACACGTCGAGTCAAGTCTTTTTTCTACAATGCTCGAGTCGAATCGTGTCGATAAGATGTGTCGAGTCAATTTTGTATTAGTGTTATAACGAGTCGAGTTGAGTCAACAAGGGCTCATGTCCGAGTCAACAGCCGGTCAAGTTGAGAGATGATCAAGTCACGCGTCGAGTCAAGTCTTTTTTCTACAAAGCTCGAGTTGAGTCAATAAGATGTGTCGAGTCAAGTCAATTTAGCAGTTCAGTGTTATAAGGGCTCATGTGTTATTTTTAGCAGTTTAGTGTTATAAGGGCTCATGTCCGAGTCAACAGCCGGTCAAGTTGAGAGGTGATCAAGTCACGCGTCGAGTATAGTCTTTTTTCTACAAAGCTCGAGTCAAGTCAATAAGATGTGTCAAGTCAAGTCGAGTTGAGTCAATTTAGCAGTTCAAGTTCAGTCAAGTTGAGACGAGTTGATTTAAGTCAATACAACACTGATAATAATGCTTAAATGCAAAGAAAAAGTCATACCACAGGAGATTTGAGTCAATACAACACTGATATCAACACTTAAATGCAAAAAAAAAAGAGTCATACCACGAGATCTGTTCTTGGGCCTCGACTAGTGCCGACTTGTGAAGTAGGTATTCCTGGAGACAAGATGAAGAAGAATTAACTTCAAACTACAAACAATATTTTCTCGGTTTTTCTTCATAGAAAGATTCATGGAATGCTTAGAAATAGCAACTTTATTCAGCATAAATTGAAACAAACAATTTAGAGGAATTATATTAAAAAAAACAAATTGCTATAAAAGAAGAAAATACATGTAAAGCAGCAGGAATGATTGCATTAAACAAAGCGAAAGATTAATATGAAATATACAGATATGCTAGTATAACAAATATTACAAATATGATTACTTATAAGTATCATAAGATAGTGATATTTGTAAAATGCTAAGATTTTGTTACTGCTGCATGTAAGATTAGGGCTTAATGGCTGAAATTCTTATGAACGGGTTAAATTTATCCCGGGCTTAATTGCACCATTTTACGTCATTCATAGCTTAAATTTAGCCCATGGTTTTGTGGAAGGATTTCTTCCTGCCAGTTTAGCATGTTTATGTAAGATGTGCGCGAATTCTTCATGTACTTACCTTTAAGACACTTAAAATCCTTCATTTACCCTTCATTTGTTATAGTTTGTAAGTATTTTGTTATGTATCAATTGTTATATTTGTAAGCACAATGATACCTTGTCCTTGTAAATAACGCTTTAAGTAACCTGTATTAAATTATTATTATCATTGCTCCATAAAACCATGGATTAAATTTAGCCCAGGCTATATCTAACCTGCACACGAGAATTCCAGCTAAAAAGAAGCGAACAAAATACAGATTTACATTAAATAGCAGTGACAGAATACAAGCAGTCAAGCACGAATGACAAAGATACATTCTAACATTCTAAAAAGCAGTATTAAAAAGGTATTAGATAGATTTTAGCTGATTTCTGTGAGTTGAATAAATTTGCAATGCAAGTGGAAAAATGTATAAAATACATCAATAATGATAATCATCATTGTTACAATAGTAAGTGATAATAGTTCTGATATACATTGCACGTAAATGAAATATCATCATCACTTTAACTCTCTCTTTGCCTCCCCACAAGCTTGCTCCTGTACCACAACCCCTAATATTTACAATAGAAAGTCTATAGAACATAAGTCTATAATACAAATATTCTTATTATCCCATGAAGGTCTGGTCTTGAAAATATATACCAAAATATACAAAACATACACAAATATAATTTTTCTTTAGCATTCTTTTGTTAGCTTTGTTTGCCTCCTCGTGTTTTTGGATTTTATTGGAATTTTCTGTTTACATTCATACAGATCATACTGTTTTAAAGTTTCAGACAATTTACTCTTCATCTTTCTGTAACACATGACAATTCTGAGTGTTTCTGCACTTTATCCCGATTCTTATTTTTTTCAAATGAGCATTCAAAGGGGAAGGAAACGCTTGAATGTTCGCTTGCTGTTACTGATAAGTGCAGAATTCCTGTCACTTATAGTCGTATATTTCCTCTTGGGTATCACTGACACAGGCGTAGCGACTTACGTAATACCCATTCAACTGGGGGGGATGAATGAATAGATCATCCCCCCCCCAGTTGAATGGGTATCAATGACATGTCTACGCCCGTGATCACTGACAATGGAAATAATCAATGTTTTGTATGGTACCGTTGGAAAACATGGCAGCCTCCAGTGCTCGGTCGAAACAGTTGATAGTGGTTTCAAAAACATTGATTCATTTTCATTATTTGTGATACCTAAGAGGAAATGTACGACTAGAAGTGACAGGAATTCTGCACTTATCAGTAACAGCAAGCAAAAATTCCAGCATTTCCTTCCCCTTTGAATGTTCATTTGAAAAGATAAGAATCGGGATAAAGTGCAGAAACACTCAGAATTTTCATGTGTTGCAGACAGATGATACAGCGAATATTCCAGTGTTTCCTTCCTCTTTAAGGGTTCTGTATACATGTAGGTTCACAGGTCACTATTGTTTTAAGCAAAGAAAGAGTCAATGTATCGCATTCATCAGGTGAGAGTGAGATGGGCATTAAGTCAATTTTTTATTAAAGCTAAACTGTGTTTCTGCATACAATCTTGCAGGTCAGAGCCTAGTCAGCTATTTATGTGATGCCAAATTTTTGAAGATTTATCAAAAATTTAAAGAGAACTCCATTTGGTTTCTACATGGCTACCAAACTTAGAACACGATTATCCCTGAAGTACAAAAAGGTGACTTTCATAGCGCTCTTCTCATTCTCAACCGACGGTATAACGCTTTGAATTATAAAGAATGTTTCAGTTTTTTGTTTAGGCTAGTGAGCAGTACCATAGGTGTTAGCTGAGACAGACCGCAACGCAGCTTCCTTGTGCGGCTTAGAAGCTGGGTTTAATAGAAGAAAGCAAAGAGGTGAAAGTGAGAAAGTCAGACAATTGCAACAATTAACATAAAAAGCAAAATAATGTGACCCAATACAGCGAAACCCTGCACTTGGTGGCAAAAATAACACATTTAGATTTTCCAGCCATGAGAGAGGAGGCCAAATCACAAGCCTTCATTTGATACTTTCTTTAAAAAAAAAACGTTGAACAATATTTGGCAAAGATATGATCGTTTCAATTTTACTAACTTCATAAGAAAGGAGGCCAAATCACAAGCGTTCATTTGATACCTTCTTAAAAAAAAACGTTGAACAATATTTGGCAAAGATATGATCATTTCAATTTTACTATCTTGATTCCTTACCGTACGTTAATATGTGAATTTCAAAACATGAATTAACGACAAGTGCAAGGTTTCTGTTATATCCCGTCACAAATAAAAGTACCGAAGTATAGTGATGTCACATTCTGTGTTTTTTTCATAGTATTAATGGTTCTACACTTGTCCTTTAAATTGGATTTTTGGTAGTGGATTGGAGCTGGACAATTGCCTTCTTAGTTACCGCTAGGTCAGACATTTCTGGCTTGCCTGACATTGTTTAGAACCATTACCCATGGCAATAAATAGATGCGACATCACACTTTGGTACTTCATATACTAGGGCCCCGTTGCAGAAAGAGTTACAATCGATTGTAAAATTGCAATAAATTGCAAGTCCGAAAATGTGCACATTTGAACCAATCAGATTTGCGCATTTAGTCACAGGATCTGACTTTAAATTGATTGCAACTTTACAATCGATTGTATATCTCTTTCTGTAACGGGGCCTAGTAGGGCCCATATTCATGAAACCCTGCTAGTTAGGTTCATGCTAAGTCTATTTTGGATCCGAGATGCTAGCGAGCTAAAGGTTGAGACAAAACAAGTCATGATATTCAATTATGATTTTAATTAGCCTGAATTTGGGGGCTTAGGTTCAGGCTTATGTCTGAAAACTGGCTTCCCTGTTGAATGACAGTGCTTGGTATAAAGCAATACATAACCTTTTTACAATACTATGGGTTAAAAATGGGTTAGATATTGCTACCTACTTAAAGTTAAACCTAGCCGGCAACCACTAAGACCAGTTTTTCTATTTTCTTTGCCTGCTTCTAAACTGAACTTAGCATGAAACTAAACCTAGCAGGGTTTCATACATACATTGTACATGCCCAATTTCCTAATGTATTCAAACGTAATGCAAGTCTCATATGTAAAGTTGTAAGAAGTCCTAACTACTTGAATATTTGCGAACATGCATAACAGTTGAATACATTACGAAACAGTGTTATTCAAACACAGATATTTAATACAAAAATATATTTAAGAAATTGTTACATGCTTATTAATATCACAATATAAATGTGTATTGCTTATTGATTACTGTATTTATAAATTAAGTCATTAGGAAATAAATACAAAATAATACAAATTACATTCTGGTAATTAAACTTGATATGGTATTGCAATAAAACAGAGCACATTTACCGACCATCATGGCCCAGTTGCAAAAAGAGATACAATCGATTTTAAGTTACAGTTAATTGTAAGTCGGATCATGTGACTAGCTGGGCAAATCTGATTGGTCGAAATGCGCCAATTTCCTGACTAACAGCCAATTGCAACTCTTTCTGCAACAGAGCGCTCTTATGTTTTAAATTGAAGTGAAATGTTTGATGGATTGTTAGAAATATGTTTAAATAGATATATGCTTATCACATACATGTATATAAAAAGAATGGAGTGTGGTAAGGTAGCTGTTTTCTGCATAGTAATATAAAGTTATCAGCAACGTTTAACGGCAAAGCAGCATTACCTGTTAAGCAACCGATATAATCACAGAATAATATGATGATATGCAACAATAACCACAAATATGCACCCTGGCCCAGATGGAAGCAATTGCCAAGATATAATCTTCAAAATATACGGTGTCAGTCAACCGTCACACGCCAGAAAAAAGAAGACTTTGCCCAAATATCTCAGAAATTAGCACCCTACCGCCTTGCGGTTGCACGGCCAACTGTGACGTAGGTGGTGCCAGCTTGCCTGTACCCAGCACCTCCAGTTTTTCACCCGATTCTACTCGTGTCAGTCCCAAATTAAGCGGGACCCGCGAACACGTGCTAATGCCCATGGCCACTCCGCACGCTCCACTGACAAGTGAACTCACTACATTCATGACCGAAGTGAGAAAAAAAATCATTGAAATTGAAAGTGTAATGAATGAGATATTGGTGATGAAACATACAAAGAAACAGTTGCAAACGAGTGGGCACAAGCCTAAACACACAACCTGCCGATCAACCTGCTGATCACTTTCCTGATGATCCTTCCAATTCATAATTCTTATCTTTTCTCTCTCTTCTTCTTTTCTTGTTTTTTTATTTGTTTGTTTGTTTGTTATCAAACTTACTTTGTACTTATTATTGTAATGATTTATGTAAATTTGTACTTGTGTATATATTGTATTTGCATGTTTTTATGAAAGTGGAAAATAAAATAAAATTCTAACTGATAACTGTCGGGAGTGAAATACACAAAAGAAATCAAAATCACCAGCGCAAATACAAAGAGCTTAAATATCAACTGCACGGTTAAGTGGGCTCACTACATGATTGAAGAGGAAACAATCAAAATCTGCTCATGTTCCAAGTACCCACCAACACTGTTGAAAACATCTACAAACCAATCCAGAGATTTTTTCGTCAGTTTTCTGCACATTTCAAAGGAGGAAGCCACGCGAGTTCCAGTCGCAAACCTTCACCCTCTCTCCTTCAGGTATCAACCACCTATCAAGTCATTATAGTTGGTTATCTGAACATCTTGCAAATACCAGTCCTAAATGCATACCTTCTCTCCCCCAGCTGCGAAGCCAACATAAAGGTCCTGGTCGATCTAAGCCCCAAGGGATCAACCATCTAGCATTCATCATAGTCCGTTTTCTGAACATCTTGAAGGAGAAAGCCATGAAAATACTGGTTGGAAAATCAAATGAAATGCAAGTTGTCTCTTCTCCAGCCTCGGGTCCATCACAAAGGTCCTAGATCCAAGGCCCAGACGGCTCAACTACTGTTCTCCAGTCTGGACCCATCACAAAGGTCCTCGATTCAAGCCCCGAAGGGCTCGACCACCTATCAGTCATCATAGTCCGTTTTCTGAACATCTTGAAGGAGAAAGCCATGAAAATACTGGTTGGAAATGCACGTCGTCTCTTCCCCAGCCTCGGGTCCATCACAAAGGTCCTAGATTCAAGGCTCCAGAGGGCTCAACTACTTGTCATAATAAGAGTCAGTTATCTGAACATCTTGGAAGTAGGAACCCATGTGAATTATACCAGCCCAAAACATAATCTTTCTGTTCTCCAGCTCTAAACCCATCACGACGGTCCTTGATCCAAGCCCCGGAGGGCTCGACCACCCATCAGTCATAACTGGTTATCTGAACATCGCAAATGAGAAAGCCATGCGAAAACTGGTCGCAAACTCTCTTCCTCAGGCGCGGATCCGCCAAAATCTACTCACGTTCCAAGTACCCATCAAAACCAATCAAAACATCTGAAAAAAAAATCAATGAAAACAAACCCATGCATCCAGAAAGAAAATTTCGAGGAATGGAGTTCCAACAGGATCTATGGGTGGATTGGTCAGTAGATTACTGATAATCACAATACCAATGGATCAAATTTAAAGAAAAATGAAAATAGAAATACATGTATGATGTATGACTGTTTATATTTGAGGGGAAACGATTTGATATTGAAGGTGCTTGAATGATAATTCGGTACCATGATCAGAAAATATTCAATAATTTTTTGTTTAGGATGAAACGTGAATTACAAATGAAAGCATGCATATTTATTCATATAGAAACAAATTTGTAGGAACTTTTTTTTAATGAATGACATACAAAGACCATGCATGGATTTATGCACATAATGATGAACATTTCTTGAAACTCAAGATAAGAAGCATGATGCATACAGACTAAAAAGAATTTCAAACACGATGCAACAAAAAACAAGTATTAAACAAAGATATATGCAGTTCAAAAGAATATATTAAGTTTTGACACCACATAATTTTAAAAAGAGATCAATACGCTGACATTTTGTCTATGAAATTGTGATAGGAAAAACAAATTTAACCATTAGGCTGAACATATTATATTGAATTACGGGTTAAAATCAAAATTGTGTGTAAATATACCAAAATAAAAGCATTTAAGAACAAATCAACAGCTTGGCTTTTAAAGTACAGTCAAACCTGTTTGGTGGCTACTTTAATAGGCAGGTTGGCTGCTATAGATAGATGGCCGCTATGACAGGTTTGACTGTAAATGTGATAACGTAATCAACATTTTTGATACTGACTTGCCCGCATGGAAAAGATCATTCTTGCAGAGAGCGTACTACTGTAAACGTGGTAATGTTCGCGGTGCATTCATTTTCGTGGATTTCACGCTGAAGTCGGCGTCCGCGAATATTAAAACCCGCGAATATAAATGCGCGATTAGCAATGCGTGTGAGCACTTGCTCGGCCGCAAAATTAACAAGCCGCGAATGGGTTTTTTTGTCGCTCAGCGCGAAATATTAATCACGCGAAAATAACAACGTTTACAGTATTTGTATTACTTGACCTTATGAATACATTTCCTGGCTATTAAAATAAGTTTTATCCTTTATTGCACTTTCTATTTTTTTTCATATTTAATTGCCTGCACGGATGACTTTAAATAAAAGATCGTCTTTACCTTGGCCTTGGCCTTGGCCTTGACCTTGACCTTGACCTTGTGACACCGTCTCCTGAGCCATTAGAGCCATGATGGCAGCTGGGTTCTCGTAGTGCCCTAGCCCTGTCGGCATGGGGACTGGTCATTATGCAACGGAGGGAAGACACAGAGATAGATCATGCAAAGAAGAACGGATGAAATACAGGAAGACAAATATGATGAAGACAGATGTGAAGAGAAGAGACAATCATGTTGGAGAAGAAAAGGATGAAAAATGAATGATGTGTACAAGAATGAACGAAAAGACATTGGACAAATGATGAAAGAAAGAGAGAGAAGAACAGAGCAAAGAGAGAAGAGATACAAATATAACGCAATGTTGAGAAGAAATTATGAAAGACGGTCAAGATGAGAAGAATGTGATACAAAGAGGGTGAAGATACGAGGAAAACAGTACAAAGAAGAACAGACAATATAATACAAGGTTGGGAAGAGATAATAAAAGATAAGGAAACAAAAAAGTGAATATTACAAAGAGAAAGATGAATGGAAGAACGGTGAACAGAGAGAAGAAATGGAAGACAAAAAAGGAGGAAGAAATGGAAGACGGTAAAGGAAGAAAAAATAATGGAGGATAGATGGAAGAGTGAAAGGACAATATCATGAAGAGGAAACAAGGGAGAAACAGAGAAAGGGAGAAAAAACAATACACATGCAATCAGTATCATGCAACTAGTTCAAGATAAAAAATTAATTAACACAATGCTAGTCTTATATTTTATCTTTTTAGCAGTTCTCTTTTCACAAGTAAATTTTGGTTCACCTTCAATTATCAAAAGCAGTCTTGGCCAGAAAATTGATGCATTCACTTGCGCAAAATAAGGGAGGTGTGGCAAATTTATCTCGCCACCTTATTTACGTCATGGTCAAATATTACATTACACAAGATTGCAAATTGCATAGGATCACAGCTTGTAAGTCCTTTGTTTTAAAGTGACATAATTATTTCAAAATTATAACTGTTTTTTTTTATTGAAGCTCAATCTTTTAAACTTTGTATTGTTCCATTATATTTGTAACATGTAGACTATAATGTTTGTTACTGCAAGCTCAAATCACAGCACAAATTTACTATTCCTCATTTCAGACGTAATTTTATACCATATTTGTCGTACAGTAATTTTGACTTTTTGCAAAAGCCCATCCCAGTTGACAATCATGCTAACAAGAAACCCCACAAAATGCATTCATAACAACAAGGAAATATGAAGGGGTAGGGCACAGCATTCTAGTAAGAAATACATGTAGTATATAAATAGTAATAATTATAATTTAATATATGAGTTTTATAATGCGCTTATTCCATCTTTGCAAGATTGCTAAGGGCGCATTTTTTACATAAGATTATAGCAAAAATATACAAAATAGTAAAAAAAAAAAAAACAGCTGAATGCATTGAAAATAGTTCTCACACATCTATATAACTATTTTGAAAAATAAAGGGTCAAAGGTCGCATGCGAGAACATCAAGCCAGGCCACTCTGCAAACAAAATAACACACTCGAGATTTACTTAGTGACGTGAAACCAGTCGCGACTGGTTCGGACCGGGCCCGAAGACGACGTCCTCCTTGTTGCGATGCTACAGATTGAATTTAGTTTAGAGAAATAAAAGCAAATTATCTTCAAATCTTTTTAAAATTAAATTCATCAGAGCGGTTGGAGTTCGATGTCCGAGTTATCAACACATATATACACAGAAGGTATGTATAAGCGGGCCCTGTCAATATATATTGTACATATTGTTTATGCTTGATTGATTAAACTGGAAAAAAAAAGTTGATTTACCACGGCACAGTTGTTGTAAACGTCCAATTACTGTAACTACTACAGAGGACAACCATGTTGATTGGCTGTTGACACAGCAGGTACAATAATAAAACATTTACAACAATTTGAAAAGTTTTTATAACATAGGGCCCATGGTTTTACGATTTTAAAATGATGGCATTTTCTTTAGATGAAATACAAAAATCTGTTTGGTGTAAATTTGACAATCCCCAGTTAATTTTAATACGTGCCCATTTAATAGCAGAATATGTATGTCTACAACAAATATAATAAAATCACATTATAGTTTAATCATACTTGAATCATCATTTTATGGTAAATGGATTATGATTTATCATATACACTGTATGACTTCTACATACTTTATTATTACAATTATACATTTACGAAACATAATATAATAAGTACAAAAAGAAGATAACATTTTACAGAAAACATAATGACATTCAAGGTATCCATGCAGATTTTAATATGGGTTCATTCAGGAATTATTTTCTTTCCAAGGAAGGGTGAACAAAAAAAATCTATAATGATAGGAATAAAAAACAAGGAGAAAGAAAGTTTTGGAAAGGCTTTACTCATGCCATTAGAATAACAGAAACAAGTAAGAGATTCCATTTGATGCAAAAATACTGCTGAAAACTGCTTATCTACTACCTATACTAATGCCTGTGTAATCAAAATGAGAGTCAATATAGGGCCTAAATTTTCGATCCTAGCAGAATCTTCTTCAGAGGCTAACTGAATTGAGACAGTGAATTAACAAAAGCTTCTCTACTCTTTCACATGGAATTGACCTTGAGACCTTTGACCTCATGATCCCAATATTGGCTTAAAGTGCGCACACAAAAAGAAAACAACACTTTTGATTTATTGAAAGAAATTACATCTTTTTTACATCAGTCTGTTTACCGTATTTGCTGGTGTATTAACCGCACCTTTAAAAAAAAAAAAGAAAAAAAAAGGGGGTGCGGTTAATACACGACCATATTAAACAAACTTTTTTTTTTTTTTTTTAGGGATGCGGTTAATACACCGGAGCGGTTAATACACCGACAAATACGGTATACGAAATTATGGCAATTTAGCCCAAAGAATGTTGTTCCAGGATTTGATTAACTGACAAAACAATTGTGGTAAATGAAGTTTGTACCGAATACTCCTTGATAATTGGAGGGCTTAAAGTGAGCACATGAAGGATACATTTTTGACACATAAAACAGAATTTTGTGTATAATATTTTCAACGTTTACATCTGTCTTTTTACAGAGTTATGTTTCAAAATTGTAATGAACTGACAAATCAAAAAGGAAGGATTAGTTACAAAAAGCAAGCAAACTGTTGCAAACAATCGTGAACAAAAATTTAAATTAGTACCAAAGGCTCCTTTAAAATTGGAATTGGCGCTAGTGGTGGAGCTGGCATGGGGGACGGAGCGCGAGGACCCCAGGGTGGGGCGGTAAAAGGTCGACTGGCTTCGCTGGTTACTGATGGGTTCTGGAACTACACACAGGGTACATATCACATGTAGGAATAAGGAGCAGCGAAATTCAATGCACTTATATGTCATGTTTTTGTTCTGTAATTGCTGGTCACATATTATACACATGAGGATATATGTACAGTATGTCAAATAATTCGGTTCTGGACCAATATACATAACAAATTTGAGGATAAGCCAACAAATTCAACGTATAACGTCTGGAAATATAAAAATGTTCATATTGAAAGACAAGAAGCATGAACATTCAATAGATTTGTTCTTGAACAACATATGTACACAGGATAAAAGCATCCAGATAAATTTTGGGGAAAAGAGCAGAAAACTGAATAAAATTAATCTTGAAATATAAGTTTTATATCACATCTAGATATACAACGATTTAACAAAAATATATAGTGCATATAGTATATTATTATATAGAATGGAAACCATGTTCTCCCAACAGTGTTATTTTATTCCTGTCTTGCCTCTACCTCAATTAGTATGCTGACGCAGACCAGTATCATTACTTCTTATATCATTTTTGTTGTTTGATTGTTTGTTTTTTTGGGGGGAGGGGAGGGTGTGGGGGTGGGTTGGGGATTCTACGTACAGACATTGCACATGGTTATTCTATTTCTAAATCTATGTGTATCAATATACAACACACAAACAAGCTTAAAATAAACATTGCAGAAAGTGTTAGGCGTAATGAGCAGCAAAATTAAATGTGCAGGAAACAAAGATGCTAAAAAATGGTTAAATCTAGGTAGGATGCATCTATACATCAACTCTGCAAAATTAAAGTGTAGATTCATTGGAAAACACAACATTAGTTGAATTATACCTCTACAGATAGCTAAGATCATACAGAATATGAATATATTACTTTCCAAGCACTCACTCATCAGAAAAAGAAGAAAAAAATACGGCAATATATTGAACACCATTTCAAAACCAGAGTCACGCAACTTGGAAAGTAATATATCCATATTCTGCATGATCTTAGCTTTCTGTAAAGGTATAATTCAACTACTGTCAGTTTTCAATGAATATACACTTTAAGATAATTCAGATACAGGTAAAGTAGGTTTTTAGTTTTTTTTAATTGCATGGGTTTTGTTTTAGATCTAAGCCCCTAAATGCCCCAGTGGGGCCATGGAAATTACTGAAAACTCCCCACTAGATAAAAAATTACATAAAATATAGGGATTTCCATTCGTCTAAAATCACATTACATGTGATCATATAATAATGTACAGTGTGAGAGCGTAGTATACTAAAGCCCTTTCTGGGAGACAATTCTTTCTGGAATAGCAGACATTATAAATGAACAAAAGTGGAAGGAAATCACAAGGTATATTATTTTACTTCAACTGGATGAATAATGATTTGCATCCACTGTGATATTCTCTCTACAACATGTCCCAAAATTAATTACAACGGGACTTTCTGCAACGATAACTTTAAAATAATAGATCAATCAGAATGATATTTCAGGGTATGAAACTATAACTTATTACCTACATCTTGCAGAAAACCCTATTCGATTTGCTTCAGTGGTCATGGAGAATGAGGATCTTTTTTCAATCATGTCATGTGTCCATTTTCGTTCATAACGCGTGAACACAATGGACAACACGTCTCCTTACATTACAAAACCTGGAGGGAAGGGACATCTGATTAATCACGTACCCCTACTAGTTTGAGAAAAGTTCTATAATAAACATGTAGATCTTTACACAATATATTCAACTTTGTTTTGAGATGAAAACAATGGACGTTGTATGACAGCTTTGCGGGTTGTACATGTATGTAACACTTTCTGATAGACTGTTATTTCTTAGGATGATCACATACCTCTACTTGTTGGGAAGAAGTTCCTGTTGATGAACTTTGACACCTTGCTCTGCCTGTCCCCTGTACCGGGTCCACTCTGGTAGAAAGAGAATAATGACAATATTAATAACAAAATAACAACAACAAACATAACACTATCAATTATAATTATAATAACAAAATAATAACAATATTAATAATAATAATAATATTATTGAGAAGAAGTTCCTGTTGATGAACTTTGACACCTTGCTCTGCCTGTCCCCTGTACCGGGTCCACTCTGGTAGAGAGAGAATAATGACAATATTAATATCAAACTAACAACAACAAACATAACACTATCAATTATAATTATAATAACAAAATAATAACAATATTAATAATAATAATAAAGGCAACATTTTAATGATGATGATGATGATGATGATGATGATGATGATGATATTGATGATGATGATGATGATGATGATGATGATGATGAGGATGATGAGGATGATGAGGATGATGATGATGATGATGATGATGATGATGATGATGATGGTGATGGTGATGATGACGATGATGATGATGATAAATATAACAATAATACTAATTCTAATATGATTGGAAAGAAGTTGTTGATGAACTTGACACCTTGCTCTGCCTGTCCCCTGTACCGGGTCCATTCTGGTGGACAGAGAATATTCAACATATTTATTACAAAATAACTAATAACAACATGAGGATGATGATGATGATGATGATGACGATGATGATGACGACAGGGGCGATGACATCAGCGGCGACGACGACGATGACGATAATAATGATAATGATGATCATAATAATACTACTAATGAAGATAGTATTAATAATAATAATACTAATGACAATACAAATACCAATATCAAAAACAATAATAACACTTAAGACAATAGTTATAGTTCTCCTCTTCCGCCTCTTCTTTCTCCTTCTGTTTCTTTCTTTTCATCTTCTTCTTCTTGTAATTAGCTTTGTCGTCATCATTATGTCATCATCATCAATGTTTGAATTGTGCGCCACGAGTGTTCGAATGGACAGATGTGCGCGCGTTATAAATACAGAATTATTATTATTATTATAACTAGTGCCGAGTCAAAACGTTTACTAACCGTTTAAACGTTTGTGCATTTAATCACATGGTCTGACTTTACAATCGATTGCAACTCTTTATGCAACACCCCCTGGTCACATACAGTATGTTCAAAAGCAAGGTTTAAAATACATAGTTTGTGAACACATCCAGTTTACCTGCTTGAGTCGCTGTTTGCTTTCGTGGCTCTGTTGCCACTGCTTGAATAGAGTGACGGCCTGATCCATGGATATCTCACTGTTCTTCACCTGGTTCTGGATGTCAATCAGCCCTTGGAGCTTCTCGTCTCGCATTTCTCTCTTCTCATCTACAATTGCGATCAATATTGAAGCAAATAATGAATGTTCTGTATCAG
Organism: Echinarachnius parma; assembly: GCA_037951105.1. Classification (NCBI taxonomy): domain Eukaryota; kingdom Metazoa; phylum Echinodermata; class Echinoidea; order Clypeasteroida; family Echinarachniidae; genus Echinarachnius; species Echinarachnius parma. Next base: position 116,258 of record JBAMJV010004477.1, read on the forward strand.
GAGTGTCATATCCTCACAGACATTATCATGTAAAAGGGTTCAATGATTACTTATATGTGACCCGGCAATGCAGGAATTAATTTCTAATTTTAGGGGGCTACTTTTCCAATCTGATGGATATCTGGAAATCTTTCACATAATACCCTATGGTAATTTTAGGGGGTACCTACTGATTTCAGGGGGCTATTTTGAAAATTGGGGGGCAAAATCGCCCTCAGCCCCCGTATATTTCCTATTTGCTGTAGCAAAAATCAAAATGTAGATGTTCACACCATTAGAAAGGCCTCTTCAACAAGCTTTCATTAGATGCTTTGATCTAACTAATTGGTCAATAATTGGTGAAGATATGATTGTTTCAATTTTACAATCATAGGTTTTTTACACACATTGTGTGAACTTAAAATGCCAATTTCTTCAAAACATGAATTACTCACAAGTGCCAGGTTTTGCTATATAGCATATATATTATGAAAAGATTTTAGTTAAGAGTTGTAATGCCAGAAATCAGGTCTATCTACATTTACAACCGTTAGTGCTAAAAAATAATCCTCTTGTCATCATCTCTCCTTATATTCATACCCCCTCTAAACCAGAATTTTTTTTTTTTTAACAATGAACTCTAACCAATTTCTATTTGTTATTTTCTCATCCAAACTGGCAATTTATTTTTGCTAAAATGAATAAAAGGCTTGGGTTTTTTGGTACAAGTGTTTGTGTGAATATGTGCATGCGTGTGTGTTCCCATGTGTGTGTGTGTGTGTGTGTGTGTGTGTCCATATGTGTTCATGTAAGGGCCTTCAATCCGGGATACACATGAGTATTCTACACTGTCAATCGGGGACACACACGAAAACGGGCATATCCCTGTTTCCCGAACAGCCCCGTATAGTGCTTCAGGGATCGTCTTATGGGCTGTACTATATGTTAATTTGATTTTTGCAAGAAATCCCTTATTAGCCCATTTTACCATTTTTTTCACCATAGGGGTATTTGAAGAATTTTTGTATACGTGTCTGAGTTAGAGCGTGTATGTGTAATGGGCAATGGGGCATGTTAACCTGTTTGCGTACCATCAAACCGGGGACATACACAATAAATGGGCATATCCCAGATTGAAGGTTTATTTACAATTGCCCGACCATGTCCCCGTTTGAAGGCCCTTACAAGAATGTGTGTCCGCGCATGCGTGCATGCATGTCCATCTATGTGTGTGTGTGTGTGTGTATTTCTATTGTATGTGTATGTATGTTTGCAAATGTTTTTTTATCTGTTACCTGGCAATGATGGTTTCCTGGCAACCGATGCTGGGTCAGCAGCCTGCAACGCGCTGGTAGTGTTCCCATCTGGTAAAGTGTCAAGCGTCTCATAATCCTGTCCATGGAAAAACAAATTATGAACATATATCATTCAGCATGGATTCAAGACTATTTGGATCCATATTTGGCGTAAATATTCAACATGAATGAAGAACACCAATAAACACAAAACAACAACAACAACATTGGTCTCTCAAATACAAGGTTAGTAAATATGTTTTTGTGTGCAATTCACTGATTAGTTTTGTTAATAGATGTTAATAGTGCACACACATGAAGTAAAACAGTTAGTTGTGCATTTGTTTGACCATAACAATTTCAGTGAGGTGTCTATCATGAATATGGTCAAGAGTATGACATTATATTAAAGGGTTGCATAACAAGCATACATGATGACCAATCGTTGAAGATCAAGTTTAAAATGGGGGCACAAAGACAATGTTATAAACAATAAAAAGTTGCTCAAAAACATCAAATATATTATGCTTTACAACAAATTTCACCTCATCATATACATGTACACAATATCAGTATGACAAATAGAATAAAATACTTTCACACAAATGCCCAAATAAAATATAGTCCATTGAATGTTTAAAATATTGTATAATGTATACAACTCAGTCAGGGCTTGAAATTGGCTTTGACTCATTGGCCCAACGCCACCATAAATGCGCTACAGGCCATCAAATTTGCATTTATGTAAAATTTATGTCAACATATCACTTTGAAAAGCCACATTTTCTATTAATCGAGATCAGAGAGGCTGAAAGTGTAAAGATATTAACTTTGTTGTCGGGAAAATCGGGGGGAATGTTCCCTTGGGATTTGAAATGCTATTTTGTAAAGACAATAAGTCCCTCGATTATGTCTCGGGACTTATAATCTTCCATCAATATCATTTAAAATCCCTCAGAGAGGAACATTCTGTGATATTCCCTCCACCACCAGTTAACATCTGTATAATATGAATTTTGAATATTATTCTTTGTTTGGGCAACCAAATTCTGTTTTGGGTCACAAAAAAAAGTCTAGCCCTGATTTGACTAGCCCACACAGGGCCAGTTAAGAAAGTAAATACTAAATTTCGAGCCCTAACTCGATTAAGAAATATGGGAGTTACATATATGGCAAACATGAAGATCAACATTCAATTTTTTTCTTTGCCAAACTTGTAGCAAAAATGTCGGAATGGCTTTTATTTTAGCCCTGCACCAATGTAAGGTATCATGAATAGATCTTATTTATATTGCAAGAATTCTGTGAACCAGAAATTAATTAAGTTTATCTGAAATGATCCAATTTGTTCCAAGAATTGCTTATTGATGATAGTGAACAGAGACATGAAAGTCAACAACTTTAAATAATAATTAAAAACAAGATTTACCGAAACAAACTATATCAGAGGAAAAAACACTGATGATATTTTTGTCATATAATTCATTTAAATTACCAGTATAAAAAAACTGTTATAAATGGGGGATTATTAATAAAATATATTGCCCCAAGGAAGAAATTTCTCATGCATTTGTAAACTGTAAATTTAATAATGCTTTTTTCATTTACCGTACTCAAATTCATGCAACATATCTTTCATAAACAAACTCCATTCAACATTAAGATGTTGCATTCCGTTAAATATATGAATAGAAAAAACAACATAAGTGCACATATTTACTTCCCTTTATAGCAATTTGGCACAAAATGTCATAGCAAAATGTAAACCTAGACTTATAAGAATCAAGATTATGTATGTCGTCATGTTTTATAGAACTTGTATTTTAGAACTATTTGACAACTTACATACCACAACTGAATTTTCTGCTAAAAAAAACAAGAATTCTGAAACCCCTTTGACAACAACAAAAATGCATCCACAACCATATGAAAGAAAAATAAAATAAAATCTATGAATGACAGAAAACTGATTTGAAATTGACAATTTTAGCAATACAATTTTCCTTTAAAAAACTAAGTTGGTGCACACAAACGATTCAACCCCACACACTGAAAGTATTTAGGAGAGTGATGCACATTGTTCTATACAGCAGGTGGATACAAGTACATATACATTACGGCCCAGTCACATATGACCGGATAACGTTAACGGAAGCCAGACGGATAACAAATTTTTAAAATCAAATTATCCGGTGGTGTAAGTCGTCTCCATTGCTTCATGTATAAAACATTCCGCCAGATAGAACAACGTACATCGCTGGATAAGAAACGCATACGAACGGTCGGGCGTCCGTTTAGGCTATCTGGTGATATGTGACCAGGCCTTCAGGGAGTGGATGTGGGTGTAAAGACTGTGCAACACTAGTGAAATCTCAGCAGCACTGACATTTTTTTGCATAGAAAAATGTTGGGGATTTTTTTTCTGCATGTTTACCATTCCTAGAGCTCTTTAAAGGGATTAACTATTATAAAGTATGACTGTCACATCTTTGACGGTATGAGATACAAATAAAATGTGTGAAGTGTTTTACCCGAGGTCGATCGTAGATACCCTGTAAGAAAATGGAAAAGGTACCAACAGAGAAATGGCACAACATGAAATAGGTACATCTTGCAATGTTACATATTAATTCATTACAAGAAATAACCAATGGTATAGATTAGACCCGTACCGTAGGCATAGCCAGGATTTTCCAAGGGGGGGGGGGGGGGGGGTGTCCTTTGACAACAATTTTGAGGCCGAGACGAAGACCGTTGGTTTAGTTGTGTAAGCGGGGGGGGGGGGGGGGGGGGGGGGGGGTGGTATTTTATTGAGACCAATAAAAAGTGGGCCAGAGACCAATAAAAAGTGGACCAATGCACCCCCCTGGCTACGGGCCTGTACATGTCACCAACAAAGGACCTTAAAAGCCAGATCATCAAACATTGATTCCAAAATATGCATATTGCTCTTTTCTCTTTTCTATTTCTCTATTTAAAGGTACAATGTATCTATTGTCACTAAAATGTTAAGTTTCAACAGACTTTATGCAAATGAGCTTGGTTAATTAAGCAAACCGTTTCAACAATTGACTAAGTAAGGGGCGCTGTTTTGCAGTGGATTTACTCTAATGGATTAACAATATCTAGATGTGTATGGGTTAAATCACGATAAATGTGGTAGCGCTACAGTGTGAATTAGTGCACAATTTATGGGCTTGTGAATTAGTCACTATATAGCACTACTACCGTGTACACACTAAAGCCCTCTGCACACAGAGCAGTCTTGACCCGATCCGACTGGTTTTCAGTCAGGCTAGAGTCGGTTTCGCTCAGTCGCAGCCAATTCAACATGTTGAATCGACCTCGAATGATCTCCGACTGGCTCTTGACCGGCAAAACAGGAGTCCTGAGGCAATGTATACTGAGCTGAACGACTGAAAACCAGTCGGATCGGCTCTGTGTGCGGAGGGCTTAATACGTGTGTATAATGATGAGGCCATGATAGTCGGGCATGTTTACTATACTAACAAGTCAAATTGTGCGTTCTCCAATTACAGTCAAACCTGTGTATAGTGACCACCCAAGGGAAACAAGAAAAGTGGGCCACTGTAGACACGTGACCTCTATAGACAGGTTCCACAACACTGTTTCCCTCTGTAGGGGAACACTTTTGCTGGCCACTATAGGCAGGTTGACTGCTATAGACAGGTGGCCACCAAGACATGTTTAACTGTATATTATTTTTAGTGCCTCTGGTCACAAAGAGAAAATACATTCAAACCTGCTCTAGTGACCACCTGTATAGAAAAATCACCCGTTTGTATAAAAAGACCACTGGTCTTGACCATCTGGAAATCAGTTTTTCATTGCATATGAACTTGTCTTTAAAGACTACAGTTAAACCTGTCTTAGTGGCCACCTGTCTATAGCAGTCAACCTGCCTATAGTGGCCAGCAAAAGTGTTCCCCTACAGAGGGAAACGGTGTTGTGGAACCCGTCTGTAGAGGTCACCTGTCTACAGTGGCCACTTTTCTTGTTTCCCTTGGGCGGTCACTTATACACAGGTTTGACTGTAGCCTACCTGCTTAATTATGACTTTTTTTCTATCTCCCTTGGGTGGCCTTTATAGACAGGTTTGACTATAGTGAACATCAGCCTTCGTTTCCAATTATTTTGCATTTCATAATGTCAGGCAAAAAACAAATTACCTCCGATTTTTGTCAATTTGTTGTTAAATCCTACTTCAAAATTGCTCCTGTTATTTAAAGGAGAACTTGCATCCTCATGTTGTATTAAAGATGATGATGCTGATGATCCACAGCACCTGTATGCATGGCACCATTTATCTTTTTTCAAATCTGTTTCTAAGACACTGTAAGCAATAACAACAATTACAACCACCACCTACGCACCTGTGTGTCATCGTCATCCTCTTCCTCGTCGGGATCCCGCTCCATCTTCTTCCCCGTCACCTGGTTATCGTAGAAGTCATACAGCGTGTTGACATCCCTGTAAAAAGAAGGACAACTATTAAAACTTTGAACAATTCTCATTTCACTTGCCTGACTGGGCTACATGGAAAATGTAACTTCTATATTGTGTAATATGATGGTGACATCCAGGGAAAAAATTAATATTTTTATTTCGGGAGCTCCTTATCTAATTTTATGGAAGTTTTTCGGGGGCTACAAATTTCTGGGGCTCTTTTTTAAAAAACTTATGGGCTACTATTAAGCTCTAATGCTGTAAGTGATCAATGGATTGCATTTGATCACGATCCGATCATGCCGATTTCGAAAAATTCCAAAAAATGCAAAAAAAAAATGAAAAATTTAAATAAATTTAAAAAGGGGCGTTTTTTTTCTTCTTTTTCGGGGGCTCTTTTTTGCCATTTCGGGGGCGAATTCGCCCGCCGCCCCCGTGTATTTTTTTCCCTGGTGACATCCATAGGCATAATTGGGTGGAAGGGAGGGGGGGGGGGTGTTTGAGGTGTGTTTGAACACCCGCCTTTAGCAAAAAAAATTACTGTTTTAGGTATTCAAACACACCCCAACTATGCCACTGAATGAAGCTAAAACACCCCCCTTGAAAAACCCCTGGGTACCTATGGTGACAATCTAACTTCACGCGTAGTTTGGTAGATGATTGGAAAATCACTGTTCCCTCTTACGAGAACTACAGATCTATCTTAACCCTCAATCGAATAAGAAGTGAAGAAACTTATCAAATCTTTTCAACTTGATGAACATCGAGTACAAGTAAATGTCAGTCCGAATGACCTTTGTTCGTACAATGCATATATGTGACCTTACACCACAAAACGACCGTTATGTCGCTGTCAGGTAGTTCCTCTTTTATTAGCTAAAATAGTCAAATTTTGTTCAAAATATGAGATTTAGGATTTTGGTATTTCCTGAATAAGCATATTTTCATCTAGCTTCTGAAACATTTTGAGCGCTAGAAATCATGTTTAAATATTATTTTTTCATCTAATTAATGTGATCTTATTACAGCGCTTTAATGGAAACGGATCTTTTAAATGGCCCGTTTCTCCCTTATTTTAAAAATGCTTCAGCCATATTCCAAATCTTTGGTGTTGATTTTGAGAGGGTTTGCTTAGTCCAAATATGCACAATCATTTTTCCCGACTCATTGGTCGTTTTGTGGTGTGAGATCACATATATACAAGGGAGCATAAAGTACATGTCATGTGCAGACTGATTGCGAGTGTGTGTCCAATGATGCGGGTAATAATGTAGAGTGCTTAGAGATGATTATCAATTATGTTTAAATAGGTGCTATATAAATAGAAAAAACTATTATTTATGAAGAAACAAATCGGCTTCTTGTAATAATAAGTCAAGAGCCTCGATCATCCGGTCTTTCCAACTTGATGAATATCGAGAACAAGTCGTTGTCGGTGGAGACCTCTGTTTGCACAATCGTGTATGCGCAAATGGAGTGCCGAAATGGCTTTTATTCCATGTTTCTGCTCTCTACCCAGAAGTATGAATGGGTACTTGGTCAGGTGTCAATTGGTCTGTAGCACCCTGAGCAGCTCAGGCTAGCATGCTCCCCAGAGAGTTGAGATGGTGCACAAGGTAGTTACGAGGGTTTGAACCCGATGGTTCGTACCCGATGACCAAGGGTAATAATAATGCGCTTAGAAAACCCTGTATTAAGCACTATATAAATGTAATCTATTATTCATCATAATTATATTATTCTTGTTAAAGGGCCGAATCGGACGGTTCCCCACCATTGAGTGTTTCGATGATGTCCTCATCCTTAATCTTGCCGTCCGGAGAAAACGGAATGGGTACGGCGAATGGCAAGTCGTAATTTCCTGCAGATTGAAAAGAAACATTTTAAAAAGTTTATTTGATTAGATTTCAGTTCAGTTCAGTTCGTTTATTCAACACTTTTATTAAAAACATACATATAATTATACAAATGGGTCAACATACATACATGTATATGTAAAATATGGCAAAAACATAGAACACAAGTATACAAAATACACATGAAATGAAAATATTCCGTACTAGTAGAAAGGCAGTGCTTATAAGAACAGGTACTTACATAGAAAGAAGTAACAATATTTTGATTGATTGATTTATTTATTTTTCCTCATTTTCTACTAATGATAAAGCATACAATAGACAATAAATCATGAATATGGTTTCTTGCATATAATGAGTAAAATAATACAGTTCACTATAATAATAATAATAATGGCATTTATTCAACAACAAAAATGTCACATTCACAGCTAAAAGCTGAATTGCAGTGTCATTTTCAACACTATTTACAAACATGGAAATAACATTAATGAACTCACGATATAAAGAAACGTTGATATGTTATATACAATAATTAATGAAAGAAATAAATCATAAAATACCTGAATAATATCACGAATTAGGCATGAATACATTGCAATGAATGCATTCATAAGAAAACAAAAAAAATGTCTTGTTTTTACTTTACCAAGGGTCATTTAATTTACAGAACAAGTAGAGGAGCAGAAAGATGAAAAAGAACATTTAATATACCTTTTTTCTTTTCGGGATTCATTTCAAAATATCCTGTACTTGTATCAGATGCCCCATGCGAATGTTGATCCTGTCAAAAAAGGAAAGAAAATTTTAGTATACGTAATGTCAATTTCTCAACAAACTTGTGCCAATTAATGCTCAAAATATCACTTTTAAGTTGAAAAAGAAGACTCTTGTTTGGCCTGGAAATAATTATCAAAAACAGAAACTGATCATTTGTTTTTGACGGAAAAAGAAGTACTCCATGTGAGCCCTTGGGACGGTGGATGGTTTTCAGGGGGAAGCGAAATGGGGCACCATTCAAATTCCTTGGGTGGAATTCCCAAAGGAGGTTTGTAGGAGGTTTGTACATACCATGGTTTTACCATGGTCTACATCTATGGAATGCTGCTCGTATACAAGTAAATTGTAATATCAACATTGTTAACAAAGAGTTAACAAGGAGTTTACATTCTTTCTCCATCAGTTTACAAATGGCATTCCATAGATGCCTTGTTAACATTGTTAACAAGGAGTTAACAAGGAGTTTACATTCTTTCTCCATCAGTTTACAAATGGCATTCCATAGATGTAAACCATGGTTTGTACAAACCTCCTACAAACCTCCTTTGTGAATTCCACCCCTTGAGTGCAAGAAGGACACAGAACAATAATCTGTTTGTTCCTGCCCACAATCCAATCTGGGGAATAATCCCGCTTCCGTCAAGATTATCATTTCCCCCAAAACTTAATTCTGACACTTTTAAAGAGACTTACTGTAGTAACATTGTCCAAATCCTCAAAATCCAATTGGAATTCTAATGGTTCCCTCATTTACCTTGTTGTATTCGTATTAACAATTAAAAAAAACATAAGACAGGCTTTGGTTTTTTTCAAATTTCCCTTTCGTTAAAAAGATATTTACAATTGAAGTATTCAAATGTTAAATTATCCACAGGACTGCGAAAACCGTGTTTGGCCATAAAACGTCCATTTAACTTGAAATTTTCACACAACACCCAGTGGACATATCAGATAACAACAATACACATTGTATCCACGGGCGTAGACATGACATTGATACCCATTCAAGTGGGGGGGATGAGCTATTCATTCATCGGATTACATCCCCCCCCAGTTGAATAGGTATTATGTAACTCGCTACACCCGTGATTGTATCAACCACTCATCACTTTTTGCACATGTCAACAACGTTACTAGATCCCTTTTAAGTAAATAAATGGCAAACCCGTTTACCACAGGCAAAGGATTGAAGTGGGATACCACCCTGGAATTACATGTATGATGATTGTTTTCAATAGACGCTATAAATGATTTTGAAGATCCATCAGAGAAAATGTGGGCAATATTGGTTACAAAATAAGAACGATATTACCGTTTGAACTTGTTATTGACTGAACAGGAAACGCTTTCATACTTGCTGCCAATGACTTGGTGACGATGATGTTGTTTTCAACAGAACCGAATGTTTTTGAAGAATTATCAGAGAAAATTTGCCAATATCAGTCAAAGAATAAGACAGATGGAACCATTTGAACTTGATGACTGAACAGAAATCGCTTTGGCATTTGCCACCATTTGTGACGTAATTTCCAAACGCCACTGTACGTTTGGTACAATACATTTTCACAATTTTCTCCAAATTATTGGAGAATTCTATGAATTAGAAAGTGGGTAAATACTGTATGTATATTGCCACTATCTACATATATATGATATAATGATATCAAGTCATTTTTTTTGTAAACAAAAATTAAGAAATTTTGTGTAATAATCATGAGAAATTGCTACTTGTAAATCAGGATGAAGTTTTGAAAAAGTCCTTTCCATCAAACTTTTTTATTTCTTCACTGATTTCACTCTAAATATTCACAGATTGTTTCCCACATTTGCATAGCGCATAAAGATACATTTTTCATATTGTGAGCTATATATCAACTTATTATAATCATTCATCTCATTCTATTGTAAACAAGACATTCCAATATATAATTCTCTTTAAATAATTCAGGAAAAACCTTTATTACATTGTTTAATTATAGCAAAGGTAGCAAAGGTAGCAAAGGTAGCAAAGATACACCCTTAACTCTAAACAGGCCGGGCTATTTGAGGTCTTCCTACAGCCGGGGGGGCCCATTATGGCCCCCCCTTAAGATCGCCGTGAAAATTAAGATCGCCGTGAAAATTTGCACGCATGTTAAGTGAAGTGTATAGAATACTATGGTATTTTTAATTTTTTGAAAAATTCATTAATTTGCATATTTATGGTAATTTATGCAAATAAGGTCATAAAATATTTTGACCCATAATTCATATAGTTTTCATACAAACTTTGATTTTCACTACATATATTCTTTAGACCATTTGGAATAATAATTTAACAAACAAATTTGGAAAAGCCAGGTTCTTCCTTATGTTTTCTATTGTTTTTATAATTTCTTATGTATTTCTTTGTTTTTTTACTTATGTATATTTAATGTTTTTGTTGTTTATTTTGTTTCTAACTATAACTAAACTATTTTGACCCCCAAAACAAACACCTAAAATGTAAACAAGACCAAATAACCAATGACATTATATATATTTTTAAAAATTGATATTTCCATATGTTTTGTACACAAATCACAAAATCGAGCGATTTTCGGGCTGACATGCATAGACAAAAGGTCTACGCATTTCGGAGCAATCAGAAAAATCGGGGGCATGATGGCCCCCCCGGCCTTATTAGGGTTAACTCTGTAAACTTTGACCTTATGACCAAAACATGCTTAGTAACTCATCTTTGAACCCATATCAGGTGACATTTGACCTGCTCAATCTTAGTCATGTGTTCAGGAGTCAGGCCCATACTGTTCCCTAGCATTACACCCTCAACTCTTAACCTTTGACCTAATGACCCAAACATGCTTAGTAACTGACCTTTGAACCCATCAGGTGACTTTTGACCTGATCGACCTTAGCCATCTGTTCAGGAGTCAGGCCCATACTGTCCCTAGCATTACACCCTCAACACTTAACCTTTGACCTAATGACCCAAACATGCTTTAGTAAGTGTGCCGTCAGACTAGAGCCACGCTCTAGCCACGATCTAGACAATAGCTGATCACAATCACTGGAATGTATCTGCAAAATGTCTTTTGTTCAATGAGGATCTGAATGGGAAGATTATCTCACATGTGTCAATAGATATCCTTCCATGAATGCACAGACAATAGCTCGCTGAACAAAAGACTAGGTCGGCAAAAGACCCACGACCGACCCACGACCGCTTTTTAAGCTTTGGACATGTCGAAAGCGGTCGTGAGTCTTTGGCGTTCTGCTCTTTTGTTTAGGGAGCCATTGTATGTCCATGCATGAGAGGATATCCTTTCACCTATGTGCGATAATCCTCCCATTCATTCGTCATTTAATCATCGTTCGGACAATGCTTCGCCTCCCACTGCCAAATTTATGAATGGGGATTATGGGGATTAGGAGCGGCGCGAGAGCGTAGCTATATGTGACGGGGGTATAACTGACCTTTGAACCCATCAGGTGACTTTTGACCTGATCGACCTTAGCCATCTGTTCAGGTGTCAGGCCCCTGCTGTTTTTGAGCCTCAACGCTTGGTTTGCTCCGGGCCATCTACACAGTGTGCAGCATGTCGCGAGCAATCCAAACTCGGCAGCAAAATGGAGCGCCGTTGGGTATAATGAATTCTGCTTGCCACCTGTGCGATTCCAGTTAGATGAAGAATAAATCATTAAACGTGAACAAACATTTACAATAAAAAATCAAAGAGAAGAGGATTTTTAAGTGGTTAGTTTCCTGTCTCCCTGTGCATTTGATCCTTCCACGTATTGTGAGGTCTGTAAATTGTCTGATTACGATTGTTATGATTATGATCTCCTAAAAACAAAAATCAACAAATCAAATCAAATGCCAAGTTATTGGTATTCATTTAAGTTGGGAAGAGAAGGTTGTATACCACAGAAGCATCCCTGTGGCACATAATCATCGCACATATTGTGAGGTCTTTTGTCTTATTAATTATCATCTCTTTAGTTCAGATCAAATGAAATCAAATGAAATCAAGTCAAATCAGATCAAATGCCATCTTACCGGTATTCATGTCTGGCAGCGAGGGCAGTACATCGCGAAGCCTCCCGGTGGCCTGTAATCCTTGCCCATGTTTTGTTGTCTGTTGTCTAATTAATTATCATCAAATCAATACAAATCAAATCAAATCAAATCGATTCAGACCAAATGCCAACCTACCAGTATTCATGTCTGGGCAGTACATCGCGGAAGCCTCCCAGTGGCATGTAGTCCTTGCACATGTTGGGCAGCCTGTTGTCTACTTAATCATCATCTCTTAGATCAGATCAAATCAAATCAAATCAAATCAAATCAAATCAAATCGATTCAGATCAAATGCCATCTTACCGGTATTCACGTCTGGCAGCGAGGGCAGTACGTCGCGGAAGCCTCCCGGCGGCATGTAGTCCTTGCACATGTTGTGCAGCCGGTTGTCTAATTAACTATCATCTCTTTGATCAGATCAAATCAAATCAAATCAAATCTAATCGATTCCAACCAAATGCCAACCTACCGGTATTTATGTCTGGCAGAGAGGGCAGTACGTCGCGGAAGCCTCCCGGTGGTATGTAAACCTTGCACATGTTGTGCAGCCGGTTGTCTAATTAATTATCATCTCTTAGATGTAGATAAATCAAATCAAATCAAATCAAATTGATTCAGATCAAATGCCATCTTACAGGTATTCATGTCTGGCAGAGAGGGCAGTACATCGCGGAAGCCTCCCGGTGGCAGGTAATCCTTGCACATGTTGTTCAGCCGGTTGTCTAATTAATTACCATCTCTTAGATCAAATCAAATCAAATTGATTCAGATCAGATGCCATCTTACCGGTATTAATGTCTGGCAGCGAGGGCAGTACGTCGCGGAAACCTCCCGGCGGCATGTAGTCCTTGCACATGTTGTGCAGCCGGTTGTCCAGCTGGTTGCTGTCTCCGGGTGAGAGCTCCAGCGATTCGCAGAGGAAGTTGAGCGGATTAAACTGCTTCGAGAGGATCTCCGACAGCACGTTTGATGCGCTTTGGATCATCAGCTTGAAAACCTCCTTCTGCTTGCCGTTGTGGAACAATGTGCACTTGTAGTTTCCACATGGCAGTTCTGTGGCGGATTGGAAAGAATGGCAAATATGAACTCCAACCATAAAACAAAAATATTCAACTATTTCATCACGATTGTTACAATAATTTGCTAGGGTAAACAGAGGAAATATGTATCAATTCTATGGGAATTTCATAAGGATTAGTGGCCCAAATTCTACAACAGTGGGTTAAATTGCATCATCACTTTTGCACAATTCGCATGAAGCTATTATGGATCCCTTTCATTCAACATTCATTTCATCTATTGTGTACATTGTGTACATTTACTACACTATAGAACAAATGGATCTGGTTGGATGAGTATTGTGTCTAGAAGACGACCATGACACTCAGAGGGTTAAAGGGATCTAGTAACTTTGTTGACATGTGCAAAAAGTGATGAATGGTTGATGCAATGTATATTGTTGTTATCTCATATATGTCCACAGGGTATTGTGTGAAAATTTCAAGTCAAATGGACATTACATGGCCAAGTAATGAGCGAAAATGCAAAGTGATAGTCACCAACTCACTGCACTCACTTTGTACACGGTAAGAAAAACTCCACAAGAGTTTTTCTTATCTGAATACTTCGATCATACATATCTTTGTAATGAAAGGAAAATTTGAAAAAACGAAACCTGTCCCATGATTTTATTGTTAATACGAATAAAACAAGGTATGAGGGAACCGCTAGAATTAAAATTTTATTTTGAAGATTTGGACAATGTTACTAAGTCCCTTTAAATGGATCTAGTTACATTGTCAAAATTCTCAAAACTTATTTGAAACTCTACGGTTATCACATTCCTCATTGTATATGTATTACCAATAGAAGCATGGAACAGCTTTCACTTTTTCCAAATTTCTCTTCTCACGGTTATGAAGATATACTGTATGATTGAAATGTTCAGATTTATAACTATCTACTGGATGATTATAACCGTGTACAAAGTCAGTGCATTGAGTTAGCGAATATCACGTTGCATTTTCTCTCATAACTCGATCATATGACATACATTTACATCAATCAGTGCACATATCAGATTATTCAAATACACATTCTGATTCGGAAACACATCAACCTGTGGTAAATTTTTGTACATGTCAACAGAGTTACTAGATCCTTTAAATCCTGGTCATTGATTGGCAAATTGGCAACAGAGAAGTGAGGACGTCCTCGTGAGGAGAACCGAAATTTGAGTTTTTTAATTTTTACTTTTAGAACTTGAAATTGGTAAATTTTGATTAGATTTGTTGATCCAAATAATTGTTTACGTTCGAATGTGGGGTTAGAGACAAATATTTTTGGTTAGGAAAGCAAATAACTGAGTGATTCCTTCGTTGTATTTTCGCACGGTGCGAGTACGAGCACCACACTCACCTGTTGGTGTGTCAAATCGCAGTGTGTAAGAGTTGACAACCTTTGGGACAACGTCAGCTGATTTCCGATCGAACGAGATGTGGATCTTATACGACGCTTCATAGTTTTGGACAATGTTGCTCTTCTTGAATATGACTAGCACCTTTTCGCTGACCTGAGAAAAAAACAATGAATGAAATATGCATTCTCTCATCTCTCTAATGAGAAATTACTCAGGGCTTGACACTAGCACTTGCCCGGTTGCCCATGGCAAGTAAAAATTGATATTGGCAAAGTATAGTTTGATTGCCCGATTGGGCAACTAACATTTCAATGGCCCACATATTTGTGATTTTTTATTATTGCCTAGATCACTATAATCTAGGGAAATCCTTAAATTGGCAACACATTGTCATATTTTCAAAACAGATTTTGGTGTTCAAATTGGCAACTTAAAGGCAAACCACATCACATTTTTCTAAAATTTCAATGACTAGATATTTCCACCTATTTTTATGTCATTAAAAATTAGAAACAAATAAGGAGTTGCCAATTTGTTGAAGGAAACATTGATCAATTTTGCCTTGGAATAGCTCTCATCCTTGATGGGTTAAACCATTCCTTACCCCTGCTCTGACTTTCTCTGGATGTACTGTACAATCGTGGCTACGAGCAGGCATTGTCCCTGCAAAAGTAGTCAAAATATAAGAAAAATAGAAAAATATACATATTAATAATAATATCCTTCAAGTTCATACACGAGCAGGCATGGTCCCTGCAAATGTCATCAAAATATACAAAAAAAGAAAAATAAACATATTAATAATAATATGCTCGAAGTTACATGAGTATGCATGGTCCATGCAAATGTAGTCAAAATATAAGAACATAAAAAAATAAATACATTAAAGGGATCTTGTAACTTTGTTGACATGTGCAAAAAGTGATGAATGGTTGATGCAATATATATTGTTGTTATCTCATATGTCCACAGGGTATTGTGTGAACATTTCAAGTCAAATGGACATTGTATGGCCAAGTAATGAGCGAAAATGCAAAGTGATATTCAGTAACTCACTGCACTCACTTTGTACACGGAAGAAAAACTCGCCCGAGTTTTTCTTATCTGAATACTTCAATCATACATATCTTTGTAACGAAAGGGAAATTTGAAAAACCGAAACCTGTTCCATGATTTTATTGTTAATACGAATACAACAAGGTATAAGGGTATGAGGATTTGGACAATGTTACTAAGTCCCTTTAATACATGTAGTATATTATGCTTCAAATCACACAAGAAAGGGGAAGAACAATATCGATAAAGACATTTCCGTAAGGGCATACAATTAATCAAAATAGAGAAATATAATTAAACCAGAACGTCAATGACGTAGCGGTCATCCGCCATCTCGCAACATCAAATATCGCAAATTTCATGTGGTACACTTTTCAACTAGTCAAAAAATAAAAATTTGATGCCCTGGAAGGGACATAAAAATAAAAAAAATTAAAAATTAGAGTGAAAAAAAATATAAATTTGACGCCCCGGAAGGGACATGGGAAAAAAAAATCAATCAATCAATTAAAAAAAAATAATAAATAAATTTAAAAAATAAAAAAAATAAAAAAATAAATAAAAAAAATAAACAAATAAAACAAAACAAAACAAAACAAATAAAAATAAAAATAAAATAAAATAAATAAAAAAATTAAAAAATTAAAAAATTTAAAATTACCATAATTATTGAATGGAGAAAAATGTCAAAATTCTGTGTAGAAGTTTAGTGTACCAAAGTTAGCTCTACCAGATAAAGCAAACCAAATCAAAATCGGTCGAGAAATGAGGGAGAAGAAACATTTTTGTGATTTCGAATAAATTTGCATAAATTACCATAGATAATGAATTTCACGATTCTTTGTAGAAGTTTTAAATCCCCCTCCTAGCCCTATCTTATGAAACAATCAGAATCAAAATCGGTTGAAAAATAACGAAGAAGAAGCATTTTGAAAACTGTGGACGGACGGACGGACGGAAGGACGGACGGACGGACGGACGGACGGACGGACGGACGGACGCCGGACGCCACGGCATGGCATAAGCTCATCATGCCCTTCGGGCCGGATGAGCTAAAAACAAAGACATACTTTTAAATACTTGTAAAATAGAAAGACTACTATTAAGAAATACAAAAAAAGCTTGTAATGATTTAACAAAGAAAACCAAATCAATACTACCATACCAGTGACGTGGCAATGGAGGGGGTGGGATCGGAATAATGCGCCCCCAATTAAAAAGAATTCAAGAAACCCTTTCAATGATAAGAAACTGTAAGTCAAAACTGTCATTTAAATGCAAACAGATAAAAAAATGCCATATATCCAGGTCCATTACATATCATGAATATTTCTTGATTTTAAGGGGAAAAAATTAAATATAAATACAATCTTATGCATTTTTACACAGCAGACTATGAAGAAGAAAGTGATTGAAGGTTATAGAGTACAGAAGCCATGATGTCATAAAAACACTTTTTTAGAATTTTCAAATTTGGACTTCATTTTCAGAAAGAGCATAACAAATAATGTCCAAATACAGAAAATCAAAGGAATAGGTTATGTATTGGCTGAGATATGCCCATCCAAATTAATTTTACTTCAATATGCAATCAGTGTTATAGTACACTGGTTCCTAAATTTAGGAACCAGTGCACTATAACACTGATTGCCCATTGACCAAAAAAATCATTCGGATGGGCATATCTCGGCCAATACGTAACCTATTCCTTTGATTTTCGGTATTTGGACATTATTTGTTATGCTCTTTCTGAAAATGAAGTCCAAATTTGAAAATCCTAAAAAAAATGTTTATGACATCACTTATGACATCACACTTCACCACTCTATAATAGGGTAATCATAGTGAATACACACTGTTGCAGAAATAGTTATGATCGATTGTAGAGCTGGAATCAATTGCAAGTCAGAAATTAAGTTACATGAGTATGCATGGTCCATGCAAATATAGTCAAAATATAAGAACATAGAAAAATAAATACATTAATACATGTAGTAATATGCTTCAAATCACACAAGAAAGGGGAAGAACAATATCGATAAAGACATTTCCGTAAGGGCATACAATTAATCAAAATAGAGAAATATAATTAAACTAGATGGATCTTTCGACTGCGCGCAGTCGAAAATTATGCCTCCGCTATCACGCGATTTCAATATCAAGCCCAAATTAATGTGCACTGAATTAATTTTTTTTTATTTTTCATATATTTTGAGTCCTGTGACCTTGACCATATGACCCCAAACTTTGATGGCTACATTGGCTCCCTAAGAAACATTCAGGTACCAAGTTTGATTGAAATCTGACATTCAGTGATTGAAATGCTGCCATTACAAGCCATTTTTGCATATATTGAGTCCTGTGACCTTGACCTTTGACCTCATGACCCCCAAAATATAATCTGATCATTGCTACCCCAATGTGTACACTCATACCAAGTTTGAAATTAATCCGTCAACCGGTTCTTGAGATATCACGAGAACAAGGCATTTTTGCACATATATTGAGTCCTGTGACCTTGACCTTTGAACTCATGAACACCAAAATCTAATAAGATCATTGTCACCCCAATATGTACATTCAAGCCAAGTTTGAAGTTGATCCGTCAACCGGTTCTTGAGATATTGCGAGAACGAGGCGTACGTACGGACGGACGGACGGACGTACGTACGGACGGACGGACGGACGGACGGACAACCCGAAAACATAATGCCTCCGGCCACTTCGTTGGCGGAGGCATAAAAACAAAGACATACTTTTAAATACTTGTAAAATAGAAAGACTACTAAGAAAGACAAAAAAAAAGCTTGTAATGATTTAACAAAGAAAACCAAATCAATACTACCATACCAGTGACGTGGCTATGGAGGGGGTGGGGTCGGAATAATGCGCCCCCATATAACAAGAAATCAAGAAAACCTTTCAATGTTAAGAAACTGTAAGTCAAAACTGTCATTTAAATGCAAACAGATAAAAATGCCATATATCCGGGTCCATTACATATCATAAATATTTCTAGATTTTAAGGGGAAAAAATTTAAATATAAATACAATCTTATGCATTATTACACAGCAGACTATGAGGAAGAAAGTGATTGAAGCCCGGGGGGGGGGGGGGGGGGGGGGGGCACTCAAATTATTTTTTGACCGGGGTGTCTTTGGAGCTACAAAAACCCTGAAACGGGAGTTAAGGGGTCTAAGGAGCAGACTAAAACTACAAAATACATAGACTTAGAGCTACCAAAGACCTGCGGAAACCCTCAAAAAGGCTCAAATGGTGGTCCAAAGAGCTGACTAGAAGAAGAATAGGACTCTGCGCTACTCAACTACCTAGCCAAGTCATTCCGGGGGTCTAAGGAGCGGCAATTTTTGAAAATCAGGTATCTTTAGAGCGGCAATCGGGTGTGAAAACGGGGTTCTTTTAAGCGGCACATACCCGTCTTACATTATACATGAGTGCCCCCCCGAGGATTGAAGGTTATAATAGGGTAATCAAAGTGAATACACACTGTTGCAGAAAGAGTTATGATCGATTGTAGAGCAGGGCCCAGGGGCCCGATTACGGACCAGCGACATTTACCATGGTAATTAGCATCATTGACTCTAACTCATCGATGTCAATATGCTAGAATAACATACAAATCAGCAGAACGTAGCAGAGCACACATACCGCCCTTACTCATTCAACCGCAAATGATAACACAAGCATATCTAGAGATCAGTGGAACTAGGGCTGGTCCTGGGTCGTGATCGTGCTCTCGGCCATGCACTGGAATCAATTGCAAGTCAGAAAATATGCACATTTGAACCAATCAGATTTGCGCATTTAGTCACATACAGTGTGAGGGGCAATTCCACCATAACGGAATTACATTCAGAGATCTGTTTTGCTCATTATTTTATTCCTTGCGCAATATTCTCACGACTTAAGTAAATGTTGATACTTATATAAGTTGCACGGGCAGCCAGGCTACAAAATGATAGGGAAACGATTTTATATCTTCCATGTGCTGTTGCACACTAGACCAATATGTGTGACCGTAACGGAATTACTGAAGAATGGAGTTTTTTTTTTACTACCAGTTTGCGTTAAGTTTCTCTGAAATATAAGACACTTTCAAACTGATTTTATGTATTTTTTCTATCTTGATAATGTCAACTTCACTTTGGAACAATTAGGTGCATAAACAACACAATGATAAGTTCACAAATTCACTTTTTTGAAAAAAGAGCACTGTAACGGAATTACACAAATTTGTAACGGAATTACATCTCTGACAGTTACAAGGTAAACTCAATTATTTTGCACTCAACGTTTCTTACATACTAATGCAAACATCAAGGCTATCTAGCACTTGAATATAAACCATAATTTGATACATCTGTAAAGCAATATTTAAACTTGTCATGTGTTAAATGAATGAAAATATGGCCAAAATACAATTAAGAGTGAAATTTGAAAAAAATATTGCTAAAATCCAGCTTTATTTTGGTTTATTTTCAGCTTCATATTAGTAGGCAAGGAATTAAAAAGGATTGCATCAATTAAATAAAAGACAAATCCTAGAAACTATGTCCACTAAAGTGTGTAACGGAATTACACAACTTAAGCAGTGAAATCAACTTTTCCACAAATCGGTACATGAACAACAAAGAATTCACAATTTAGCTCCAATACTTTTCAAAAATCAATAATGTGACAAAAATAACCATATTTGAAGAAAAAAAATAGCAACATTTTATAATTTTTCCTTTACAAGTTTCAAGAAAAATGGTTAAATTGTGAAAAAACCCAAAGTAAAACAAAAAAAAAGTACCTACATTATGTGACATGCTAAAGAACTGCACATCATCAATATCAAGAAACATTTAAACAATTTAAAATCACAAACAGGTCAAATCATTCAACTTTCAATGCTATAAAGCCTCGTAAACTTCCTAAATATTGAAAATCTGTGTGAATGGAAATGCATTATGAATGGGCAATTCCACTGTTACAGAATGACAAATAAGTGATTTTTAGCTCTGTTTTCTTAATCATATTTAAAATTCCTTTCACTTCCACAGTTTTTACAACTTTAATAACTGGCAGGGGTACTAGAGGTACAAATCTATAACACTGTAGCGTCAGGAGACCAAAATACAATCATTACGGAAAGTGGTCTTTTATTCAACACTAATGATTATCTGCAAAAGCTACCTCAAAAAATTCTGCATTGGTAATTAAAAATTATCATGTACGTTACAAACTTGAATTTGGTACATCTTTTTTCCAGAATATGATCTATTTTTAACCTCTGAAATTAACTTAAGACAAATGAATGTCACTGTAACGGAATTACGCCTGTGAAATCCACCCATGAATCCACCCATAAAAATGCAATTTCTTGGTTACATTTTTCTGCTTATAGTCTATAGTAAAGAATTTGTATGCATTGTTAAACAATAATTGTTAAACTCTTACATAAGGACCAGAACAAATCCTGAATTTATGTGTGTGCGTAACGGAATTACAAAAAAAAATTGAGATTTGCTATATAAACTCTTGTTATATTCTGAAATTATTCTTTTAAAAATTCATCCTTAAAGTGATCTTAATTTACTCTCAAATTAATTTGGAATGCGTTTTCGTTCATTCCATGAAATACATGATATCGGATATAAACATGTATGATCCAAATACAAAAAGTTGGCATATAAAATATAAATATCGAATTGCAAAAAATGAAAGACACCTTTAGGAATTCCCATTTGAAAATGCAAATACTTTGTACATCTTCTTTGATCTGCATACAGAAGCACACTGAACACTCAATGAATTCTGACTTTATGACAATAAATAAAACATATCTTAGCCTGTATTATGTATATAGTTTTGAATATCTTGAAGCCTATTCTGTATTTATGTTTGATTTTATATGCTTCAGTTTAATACAAATTTACATAATTAATGGTGAGTTATGAGCCCTTAACTGATCAATGATAATCAAATCTACATACAAAATTATTAATATTAAATCTCCTTGAAAGTTGAAGGTATGATTTATATAGATCTTAAATGCATCAATGTAAATTAATGTGAGAAAATAAATGTAGCACCAGTGTCATACTAATTACTGGCTATTTTAATTTAAATTTGCGTAATTGTTTTTGTTTTTCCCTTTCTAAAGTACAAACATGAATCTGCTGCATCTTCATAATTTCAGTCAAGTGGGTCTTGCTAGAAACTAATTTAATGATAGAACATTATCATCTCTATTATGTTCATGGAAAGAGAAATTATCTATCGTGTATCAATTTAGTTAAATCACCATTGATGCAATATGAAGCATGTGAGGCAATGAGTCACATAAAGTAACATTGTACAGTACATGTATAATGACTTATTGTCTACATGGCTACAGTTCATGCTATTTAAAGGGTATTTCTACATTCAGAACAAGAAAGAAAAAAAAAATTCAGCAATATCATTCAATACCTTACAAACCATGTGCGTGTAATTCCGTTACGTAACGGAATTACTAATACTGTTACGCCATTTTTGGAAAAAATAGTGACATTATTTCAGAAAATTATGTGGAAGTTCTTAGGACTATGGTGAAGGAAGAGAATTCACAATGACATGACCAAAGAACAAGTAATCAGATATTGAGAAAAACTTAAAACGTTTTATCGTAACGGAATTACGATCAAATGTGCATAGATTTTTAAAAAATCTCAACAAAATATGCAATGAAGTTACTGCCCATGCTTTACAATTTGTGATTGTTACAATATTGTATGGAAAATATCAGAAAATGAGCAAAAACAGTCATTGAATTAAAAGATTCACTTTATTTTCATAAAATGAAGCTGATTTATGAATAAAAGGTCATACATTTCTGTTCAATTCAAGCAGAAATATTTGAAAAATCAATAGAGCTATATACAAACGGTTTTCAGTTTCCTAAAATTCAAGTTTTCCTTTATTGATAACAGTTTGATTTAGGGAAGATTGCTCAACTTTGAGATGTGGTGTTTTTGCCTTCTCTCATACGGAATTGCCCTGAGTCATAATAAACAAAACCGGACTTTGACAGCTGATATATCCTACATTCTTAAACATATATATGTTGATATTGGTATAATAATAATAATAATTTGCTATTTATATAGCGCTTAATAACTGGAATAGTTCTCTAAGCGCTTTACATTATTTAAACATACAATTCTACAGTTACAATTCCAATTACTATGATTACAAAGACCCAACAATAATATTGTCAATTAGCAAATAAATTAACCCTACTGTTAACATGTACTATTATTTACAAAAATACACACGCTAAAGCTTGGGAAACTGCCTTTAAAATGATATATCAAACATTTTGATTTTGTGTAAGGATTTGCTTTACGCTTCACCGAACGCGACCTTATTATCCAAAGTCATGCAAAAACTACCTGTGTCTTGTTCCATCATGATGCGCGTCTGTTTACCGTTTTTTTTTTCTAAAGAACATTTCAAAAATATCCTTTGGTGAATCAAAACAAAATACCAGCTGGTTGCCAGTGTTTTTCATGTTGATCAAGTGGAAGGGGTTCCCCAACCCTCCTCCCATAATAATTGAGCTTGTAGTTATTGAATTGCAAGCATTTGAAACGAGCAATGTTAAAATTGCTTTGCGCACAAGATTTAGATCTATTCATCAACACGGTGTGATGGTCATTCATGGAAACCTCGCCTTGTGTTCTTTTGTCTTGTAATCCTTTTGTTCCGTAAATAATTTAACATGGAGATACTTTTTAAATCAGTTCCTTGCCTGATCATGCAACTGACCACTGAACACGAGCACAAACCTGTGCGGACAGACATGGGGGGTCATGTGGAAGGACCTTGGGGATAATTATGGACCCTGAACTCTTCAAAAAGTTGAATAAAATGTAAAACTATGAATCAAGAAACATCATGAAATGTCATTTGAATTTGTCTACTGTTTCATTCTTTACACTGCAATTAACAATTACTTTCTACTCTTGTGCGCAAAGTACTTTTTACATAACCTTTTTAAAATGAGTTTTATTCAATCATGCATGACGTTATCACAACATATTTGGTATCAAACGAAAGAGTATGAATTAACCTTTGATATGACATATTGCAATAAATATAATTATGTTTATGTAATAAAATATTGCGGGTGGAAGTTGGGTTCCGCTTTTTTATAAACACCCTGTACATGTTTAGAATTGTGGATTTATAAGCTATCAAAGTCTGGTTTCGTTTATTTTGACTCACACTGTATATTCTGACTTGCAAGTAATTGCAAATTTACAATCTACAGGGCACAGGTGAGAGTGTACAGGGCTTTACAAGTACATTTTTGGTTAAAAAGAGTTCTGCCTATCACCTTGTAGGTCAATGCCAAATTGTTAAGATAATAATTATTTACATAATAATTATTTAAATAATAATTTATAAATAAACATGAGCAAAGAAATATGGTTTTCCCGGTATTTGAACCCGAGACTTATTTGTAATATATATTATATACATACATGTATATCAGAAATAAAAGAGAGCTAAATTTGGTTGCTAAAGGGCTTCCAAATCTTTTAATAGTAAACATGATCATCTCTGAAGTACAAAAAGGTACTTTCAATTGCACCATCCTATTTCTAAATCGATGACATGGTCATTAGAAATTGCAGGTGTGAAATAACATACAGTTTCCTGCCAAATTTTGACACATTCGGTGTGACTCGAGTGTGTACTTGTGACGGGGACATGGTATGTCACTTCCTGGCAGGAGAATAGGAAAGAAAGAATGAGAGAGAGAAAGGGAGAGAGAGGTAGCAAGAAAGAAAAGAGAGGAGATGTGTGTGTGTGTGTGTGTGTGTGTGTGTGTGTGTGTGTTTGTAAACACCCCCAAATCGGGGACATACATGTGACAAAACACCATCTAATCGCGGACACACAACAACTGCGGACGTCCGCGGTTGGAATTACAATTAGAAAGTACTGCTTGTCCACGTTTAGAATGTAACTAATTGAACTGCTGCCCGTTCTGAAGCTCATCCCCGATTGGAATGTAAATGTAAAATTTTCGTGTGTATCGGAGTGTGTGGTTTACATCGTGCGTGTGTCGTGATCGGCAAGAAAACTACTATACCGCCCTCATGTGATATTACCCGGATACCCCCCTCCCCCTGGCCTAGATGTGCATTAGCTGCATGAGGAACCCCCCTATCCTTTGTTTTTCGCGAGTCCCCATTTTCCAGGTAAAGAGTAAAGAGTCCCCGTTTGCAGGTGCTTACAAGTATGTGTGTGTATGTGTGTGTGTGTGTGCATGCATACATCTGAGAGCAATGTCACTTCTTAGGGAGGGAATAAGGGAGAGAAAGGAGAGAGATATCTTGTGAGAACATAATAGAAAGTTACAATTAAAATAGAAATACGTGGAATACAAAATAATGAAAATGAGCAAAGCAAATAGGGCTCCGCCACGAATCGCACCCAAGACCTCCATATTACTGGACCAGCGTTATAACTGTGATGCCACAAAGATCCTTAAGCCTAATTGTGTACTGTGCAATGTGCCTGCAAGCACACTACCATTCACATGTTTTTTTTACATGCCAGGGCGCTAATGCTATGCTCGGTTCCAGCACCAGTGCCTCCATTCAGAATAGCATTTCTTGTTTGTCAGCTGAGGCATAGCAATGGAATAGCAGCATCAGACGCTCGACCACTCCCGCAACTGTTCACAAAAGCCACGTCAGTCAATAGGGACAATTATGAATAATGAAGGCAGAATTTTGAATGCTTTACAATTTTAGCTCTGTTCACAAAAGTCATGTCAGTCAATAGTGCTAATTTTGAATAATGAGGCAGAATTTTGAATGCTTTACAATAATATTTTAGCTCTGCTTTTCCATAAGTGGCATGTAGACTATTTAACCGTCACATATTGTCACATTGATGCCGTAATTGTCACCACATAGCAACGGGATAGCCACGTTTCATTGCATTTCACAGAAATTGCATCGCATGGCACTGACGGCGGGGCTTTACGGATAAATGTGACTGGGACATTAACAATGCACACGGTTTACACACTGTCACCTTGCCAACTTGGATTCAAAATGGAGAGACGAAACGTCTCTTTTACCTTGTGTCGCCATCGCGGTCATGGATTCCCATTTTCTTATGCATTCCAGCGCCATTATTAGATATTAAAGATGATTAAAGTTTGTAGCACGATCAAGCAATCAAGTCAAAATTCCATAGTGACAGAAAATGTATAGTTTGTTCGTATCTCGGTCCTGATTGAACAAAAGACCAAGTGCAGCCCTTCTTCTTTGTCAGAAAGTTTCGCAATCAAAAGATACGGGATGTTACAACAAAGACAATAAAAATGGCAGTTTGGGAATTGGTTTAGCCTTCCCGCAACGATAAAATATATTATTGAATCGCATGCTTCTATATGAAACAACTCTCGTCTTCGTTCTTCATTTTTAGGCAGAAGTCCAAGTACCAAATGTGTTCTTATCAATACACAATGTGCGTTAGTAACAAAGTACCCTTCGATGCAGTCCTATGTTCCAAGTCAAATTAAGCAAACTATTGCAGTATGTGGAACATAGTTACAAAATACAGACACGCTTTAATTAATAATTGGAACAACTGTTCTAGAATAGTACCATAATAAGGAAATTTTAATACCACTTACGGTGGAAAAATAATTCAGAATTAGAAATACATATTTAAACCTTTAAGGGCCCTTAAAGCATTTTGAATATTACTAACGGAAAAAAGGAAATAGGCAAAGTAGAGAGTTTACTATATAGGACAAAATTACAAACATGTAAAACTAGTAGAATGTGCACAAAATGAATAGCAATGCATTCTAAAATGTCGAGGTGCTCACTTTTAATCTTAAGGCGCAGATCTATTCAGCCTTGAAAGAAGGCCAGTGAATGCACAGAGATGAGATGACAGATAGAGGAATTTTTTTGAAAAGCAAAAAGGAAATACGGGGATGCAGAAATTACTTTGATATCTATCTTTTTTGGATCGCAGAATATGGGGGTGGCACATTGCGGAAACCAAATGAGGAGGCATTGTGACTTCATATGAAACCCTTTTCTTGACAGGAACCTGGTGTGCTATGTACAAAGCCTATGGGGATTTCATAATCTCGAAGGGAACGGGTTAAAGCGCAATGAAGGGTAAATCCTTTTAAAGATTGTTACAGGATCTTTTGAGGGGAACAGTAAAGGTTACAACCATTTATATCCTGAAAAATAAAGAGACAAATTGTGATCTATCAGATACATTCACCTGTAACAAATGTTATGAAAAATGAATCTTTGGTGGAAACATAGCAGGAACCAGAAGAGGCATTGTACCTTCATATTCATAACCCCTTGCTTAAAGGAACCTGGTGGAGTATGTACAAAGTCAAAGGGGATTTCAGAATCTCAAAGGGAACGGGTTATATAAAGCGCAATGAAGGGTAAATCCTTTTATAAGATTGTTACAGGATCGTTTTAAGGGGAACACAAAAGCTTACAACCATTTATATCCTGAAAACAAAGAGACATTGTGTGATCTAATATTTATATTTACCTGTAACAAATGTTATACATTTTTAAAACGTGAAAAGTTACAACCATATCCTTCAATAATAAAGATATAATGACTTATATATCAGACATATTCATAAGTAACAAGTGGTATAAAAATGAATCTTTGGTTGAAACAAGTAATGTTACATAGTTAAATACATAATGTACCATATCCTTATAACAAAGCTCAGCATTGTGTGAAATTTGAGTTTGAGATACATAAATTTACAAGTAACAAAAGAGGTTCCATGTTTGTAAATTGACATTTGTCTTTGATAAAAAAAAAACCTGCTAGGTTCGACAAATAATGAGCTGGATTTGGCTTTAATACTAAACAAATCTTTGGAAGAAATAAGAGAGGTTACGTAGTTACATACACATCCTAATAACATCCAAATAATAAGAGACATTAAATGATATTTTAGATAAATTTACAAGTAGCAAAATGTACTAAAACAATCTTTGGAAGAAATGTACTAACATACTGAATATCCTGATAACATAACATGCGCTATATAAGAAGCCATTATTATTATTATTATTATTATTTATTAATATACATACATCCTAAAAACAACGAGAGAATATGTGACATTTCAAATGAATTAACCTAAATAATTAAAGTTACAAAGAAGGGATATTGGGGGAGCGAAATACAGCAAAGAGACCAAGTGTGATCACATATCAGATAAATTCACATGTAATTAAATTTGAAATGAAGGGAGAGATCTCTGAGGAAAATATCAAAGGTGACATCCATACCTATATCCATGTAATTTGATAACAAAGAAAAAATGTGTGATCTGCATATATTTGAGGTAAATGAACTGATACAAAAGTTCAACAAAGCACCTTGGGGGGAAATAAGAAAGGTCAAATCTGTACATATCTACCCTTGTATCAAAGCATGATCTATAAGATAATTCTACCTGTAAAATTTATTTCAAAAAGGATTTGGGGGATTAAGAAAGGTTAAATCCATACATAGCAATCCTCATAACAAAGTCACCATCTGTAACATATCAGATAAATTTACCTGTAATTAAAGTTTCAACAATTGATCTTTACGGAAAATAATAACTTACATATATACACATGCAGTTATATCATAGTAACCATATGTGATCGTTAACATAAATCTACATTTAAAATTTATATAGAAAGGGATTTGGGGGGATACTAAAGGATAGATCGCTACATCTACATCCTGATAACAAAGTGATATTGTGTGAAATATGAGACAAATTTACCTGTACAAAAAATGCAATTAAAATAGCGAAACAGGATCTTTGTGGAAAATAACAAAGGTTACAGTCACGCACATATATGCTTATCGTACATAGAACATGTGTGATCTATGAGATCACACCTCCAACAAATATTTGTCGGGTCGAGTAAGAGAAGGGTGCTAAGTTACTTTTTGTACTTCTGAGATTGTTTTTAGCTGGGGAGCCTTAAAGCAGTGCTCAAAATTAGCTTAGGCCTGCTAGCCCGGGGCCACTAAAAATTAGTTACGGGCC
This sequence comes from Echinarachnius parma, assembly GCA_037951105.1. NCBI lineage: Eukaryota > Metazoa > Echinodermata > Echinoidea > Clypeasteroida > Echinarachniidae > Echinarachnius > Echinarachnius parma. The sequence goes on from JBAMJV010004477.1 coordinate 145,297, forward strand.
ACCATATTTCATTGATCCTAAATTCTACTGGCCCATTCGGGCAAACCAAATTTAACAGAAATTGTTATAAATGTTTTTCTTTGTATGGGGCCACCAGATTTAGGTTCCAGGCCACTCAAAGTTGAACAATCTTGTTTTTACTTGCCCGACTGGGCCACAAGGCAAAAAAGTTAATTTCTAGCATTGCTTAATAAAGCAACACAATAACACAATATAATTATGCAATATAGCTCCTTTTAATTTTTAATAAATATTCCTCAAATAAAGAACCAGAACGTCAATGACGTAGCGCTCATCCGGCATCTCGCAACATCAAATATCGCAAATTTCATGTGGTACACTTTTCAACTGGTCAAAAAATAAAAATGTGATGCCCTGGAAGGGACATAAAAATTAATTTAAACAAAATTAGAGGGAAAAAAAATAAATAAATAAAAAAAAAAAAATTAAAAAATTAAAATTAAAAAAAATATATTAAAAAATAAATAAAAAAAAAAAAAACAAATAAATAATAAAAATAAATAAATAAATAAATAAATAAATAAATAAATAAATAAATAAATAAATAAATAAATAAATAAATAAATAAATAAATAAAAAATTACCATAATTAATTAATGGAGAAAAATTTCAAAATTCTGTGTAGAAGTTTAGTGTACCAAAGTTAGCTCTACCAGATAAAGCAAACCAAATCAAAATCGGTCGAGAAATGAAGGAGAAGAAGCATTTTTTTATATTTTTGGAATAAATTTGCATAAATTACCATAATTAATTAATGGAGACAAATTTCAAAATTCAGTGTAGAAGTTTAGTGTGCCAAAGTTAGCTCTACCAGATAAAGCACACCAAATCAAAATCGGTCAAGAAATGAAGGAGAAGAAGCATTTTTTGTGATTTCGAATAAATTAGCATAAATTAGCATATATAATGAATTTCACGATTCTGTGTAGAAGTTTTAAATCCCCCTCCTAGCCCTTTAAATCCCCCTCCTAGCCCTATCATATGAAACAATCAGAATCAAAATCGGTTGAAAAATAACGAAGAAGAAGCATTTTGAAAACTGTGGACGGACGGACGGACGGACGGACGGAAGGACGGAAGGACGGAAGGACGGAAGGACGGAAGGACGGAAGGACGGAAGGACGGACGGACGACGGACGCCACGCCATGGCATAAGCTCATCGGGCCCTTCGGGCCGGATGAGCTAAAAATGATTTTTCTGAAAATTTGGCATCACATTAGAGAAGTGCCCGACCTACGCGACGGCATGCAGAACTCAATTAAGCCAGAAATCGACTTAACGCCCTTCTCACTCTCACCCAATAAAATGCAGTTATTTTTGTCCAGACTTTTATTAAACAAAGGCAATATCGCACTATTTCTGTTTTTAATATTTAAAAAAAGGAGTGAAATTCAGTGGTACAGAAAGATCCAGAAGATAAGTTTTTCACCTGTGCGGTAACTAAAATAAAGTTCACGCGAAGTCAGATAAAGATATTCTTGAAATAAAGACTGGTGGATTTGAGGAATAGGAATATGTTAAAGGTTATTTCCTGTTAATAACTTATAAATAGAGGATTTAGGGAATACGATTTTGGGCTACAGCCAGGTATCTGAACTCTGTAGGGTGAGTAATAACTAAGCATTTAAGAATATTAAATGAAGATTTTTTTTTTTTAAAACGTCGATTTGAACAATTTTAATGGAAAGCGCCTCCATAGTACAATGCAATTTTCTACAGACTCTTTTATTAGTATATTTTTGAAGTTTTGTTCAGCAGAATATTAAATATTTGCTTAGGATTTTCGTCACATTTAGGGACCTTCAAATGCAAACATCTCTATCTAACTAAAGTTTTGATAATGTTATACGCACCAAAACTCTTTAAAAAAATGTTCTCCTAGTGAATTTTTCTACAGTAATATACTAGTGGATTTTAGTTAGGAATATGTTTAAGGTTAGGAATATGTTGCAACTCTTCAAATAAACGTTCTTCTCCAAGAGTATAATTACATTTAATATGTTAAAGGTAATATACAAGTACATGTAATATTCAACTGACATACATAATATACATTCCTTGAATTCATTTTTTTGTTTTCCAGATGCTTTCGGCAAGTTTTGATGAAGTTGTGATATTATTTGTGCATTTCTTAAATAAGATAATAATGAGGTGTGGAAGATGGTAGTTTGTTTAGTAATTGATTTATATACATAAAGATTAGATATGCACAATTATTATTAGATTGAAATAAAATGTACAAACCGAAAAAAAATGATGAGTGGAATGTTCATTTATGAAATATGAATAGCCAGAGAAATGTAGAGTTAGAAAATTGAGTGGTAAACGTAAAGGATGGGCCTCAAACTTGTGAAGGAACTGATTTGTCCATGGGTGTGGTTAACCTTACAATGTATCATCCGCGTGAGAAAATGATAACGTTCAAATACATGCAGCATGCTTACCAGACGCGACAGGAGCACATACATCATATGTACTTTGGAACTCTGGTGCGTTGGAGAGCATTGCTATTAGTCATTGACAAAAAGACAACATTCTGACAAAATCAACAATACACGCATAAGACTTGGATCCAGGGGAAATTTTTACACTTTAGAGAGAATAATCGCCCCCGTGAAAATGTTCATGAGGGCTATTTGGGGGCTCACCGGGGCTATTTTTGTCTTCTATAAATTGTTCTGTTAATTTTTAAATATTTATTGTTCTCAGACTCGAACATTGTACATAATAAATCCTATACTGACAACAAGCATTCTCGGTCAAATAAAAAGAACGTTTTGCACGCATGGGACTAACTGAGAGGTGATAAACATAGCGAGGGCGATTTTGTTCAACAATTTAATTTTGTTTTTGCCTCTGCGTTTTGGCTCACGGGGGCATTTTCAAAGGTTCAGGGGGCAAATCGCCCTTTGCCTCCATGTATTTTTTTCACAGCTTGGATCTCTGGTGCAGAAAGAAAACATTCTGACAATGTAGCTATACCTAGGGATAAACTCTTCATTTCTTTTCATTTGTTTGTGGTTGCTATGGTACAGAGTCCGCGATGATGATGATGATGGATATCATGTGTTGGGCCTGAATAAAAGAATAATGGCATACATTGAGGGTTCAGACCAGGAGCTATCAAAAAGAGCTTCATTCTGGTTTTTTTTAAATGTAATTGAATGCTGAATTTGACAGTGATCCCCCCAAAAGACAATCTTCTATGAAAGCTAAATTTGACTTACCCCGACAGTGATCCAACAGAAAGACAATCTTTTGTAAAAACTACATTTGACTTGCCTGACAGTGACCACCCCCCTCCCCCCCCCCCCTCCCCCCCCCCCCAAAAAAAATCTACTTTGTATTAATAGGAATACCCAATTCTCTATTTTACTTGCCTAATGACGCCACCAAGAAAGATGGCTAATTTTTAGTCGTAATATACATGTATGTCAATGCTAGATATTAACTAATTTTCTTCTTTTGGTCCCGTTGGGCCGTTAACATCAAGATTTCTCAAAGTTGATTAGACCGAAACCCTGAATCGTGTGGGCATGTAAACAAAGAAAGACATTTACACAATTTCTGTTTGATATGGTTGCCCATTATTAGGGCCGGTAAAATTCAAATTAAAGACATTTTGGTGGCCCAACGCTAATTTCTAGTGACCACAGGGCCAGTGATCACCAGTGCTAATTTTGAGCCCTATAGAGTACAGAAGCCATGATGTCATAAAAAACACTTTTTTAGAATTTTCGAATTTGGTCTTCATTTTCAGAAAGAGCATAACAAATAATGTCCAAATACCGAATATCAAAGGTATAGGTTACGTATTGGCTGAGATATGCCCATCCGAGTGAATTTTACTTCAATGGGCAATCAGTGTTACAGTGCACAGGTTCCTAAATTTAGGAACAAAGTGTTTTTATGACGTCATGGCTTCTGTACTCTATATGTTACTCTAAAGGTGCAGAGCTAAAGTGTCAGATATTGCCCAAAATGACAATTGAGACTTCAATCCTATACCAAAATCATTGTAAGATATGTCTGAATGATGTGTGAAAGTTTCATTGAAAAAGAACACTGCTTTCCTGGTTAAAAAAGCGAACATTTGTGTCAGCTTTCACAACTAATTACAGTATGACGCTTATGACGTTTATGACCATCTGTAGATGCTCTTGAGCTGAATGATTATCAATGATAGATATCTTCATACTAAAGGGGCATTTGAAAAGATCTAACCCTTTTTCATTCTTCTCTTACCATAAGCTAAACAACACGGTAGAAGAGTATAGAAGTATAGAATTTGGATACTTTTTACTATAATCGAAAAGCATTCTGGAACACTTTTCAATTAAATCTTTAAAAACATTTCCAAAATTTAACCAATTTAATGGATCACTTCAAGTTTTAAACATAGTATTTCCTGTTTCCTGCCGAGGGCCATTATGGCTCGGTCCATAAGATACAGAACCAAATCATCTTCAAACAAGTTAATGATAAACACATGACTTTCTATTCACTTCTATGAGCTCAATATACGGTATATGGTCACTTTAATATATAATTACAACATATATATGGTTCCAATTATGTAAATAGAACTATTATGACCTCAATATACGGTATATATTGATTGAAATAAAATGTACAAACAGAAAAAAAATGATGAGTGGAATGTTCATTTATGAAAAATGAATAGCCAGAGAAATATAGAGTTAGAAAATTGAGTGGTAAACGTAAAGGATGGGCCTCAAACTTGTGAAGGAACTGATTTGTCCATGGGTGGGGTTAAACTTACAATGTATCATCCGCGTGAGAAAATGATAACATTCAAAGACATGCAGCATGCTTACCAGACTCGACCGGAGGACATACATCATATGTACTTTGGAACTCTGGTGCGTTGGAGAGCATTGCTATTAGTCATTGACAAAAAGACAACATTCTGACAAAATCAACAATACACCCATAGACTTGGATCCAGGGGAAATTTTTACACTTTAGAGAGAATAATCGCCCCCGTGAAAATGTTCATGAGGGCTATTTGGGGGCTCACCGGGGCTATTTTTGTCTTCTATATATAAATTGTTCTGTTAATTTTAAAATATTTATTGTTCTCAGACTCGAACATTGTACATGATAAATCCTATACTGACAACAAGCATTCTCGGTCAAATAAAAAGAACGTTTTGCAGGCGTGGGACTAACTGAGAGGTGATAAACATAGCGAGGGCGAGTTTGTTCTACAATTTCTTTTTGTTTTTGCCTCTGCGTTTTGGCTCACGGGGGCATTTTCAAAGGTTCAGGGGGGCAAATCGCCCTTTGCCTCCATGTATTTTTTTCACTGCTTGGATCTCTGGTGCAAAAAGAAAACATTCTGACAATGTAACTATACCTAGGGATAAACTCTTCATTTCTTTTCATTTGTTTGTGGTTGCTATGGTACAGAGTCCGCGATGATGATGATGATGGATATCATGTGTTGGGCCTGAATAAAAGAATAATGGTATACACTCAGGGTTCAGACCAGGAGCTACCAAAAAGAGCTTCATTCTGCTAAAAAAAATGTAATTGAATGCTGAATTTGACTTTCCCCCGACAGTGATCCCCCCAAAAAGACAATCTTCTATGAAAGCTAAATTTGACTTGCCCGACAGTGATCCCCCCAAAAGACAATCTTCTATGAAAGCTAAATTTGACTTGCCCCGACAGTGATCCCCCAAAAGACAATCTTCTATGAAAGCTAAATTTGACTTGCCCGACAGTGATCCCCCCAAAAGACAATCTTCTATGAAAGCTAAATTTGACTTGCCTGACAGTGACCCCCCCCCCCCCCCCCCAAAAAAAAAAAATATCTACTTTGTATTAATAGGAATACCCAATTCTCTATTTTACTTGCCTAATGACGCCACCAAGAAAGATGGCTAATTTTTAGTCGTAATATACATGTGTGTCAATGCTAGATATTAACTAATTTTCTTCTTTTGGTCCCGTTGGGCAGGTAACATCAAGATTTCTCAAATTTGATTAGACCGAAACCCTGAATCGTGTGGGCATGTAAACAAAGAAAGACATTTACACAATTTCTGTTTGATATGGTTGCCCATTATTAGGGCTGGTAAAATTCAAATTAAAGACATTTTGGTGGCCCAAAGCTAATTTCTAGTGACCACAGGGCCCGGGGGGGGGGGGGGGGGGGGGGGCACTCATGTATAATATAAGACGGGTATGTGCCGCTTAAAAGAACCCCGTTTTCACACCCGATCGCAGCTCTAAAGATACCCGATTTTCAAAAATTGCCGCTCCATAGACCCCCGGAATGACTTGGCTAGGTAGTTGAGTAGCGCCAAGTCCATTATTCTTCTTCTAGTTCGGCTCCTTGGAACACCATTTTAGCCTTTTAGAGGGTTTCCGTAGGTCTTTGGTAGCTCCAAATCTATGTATTTTGTAGTTTTAGTCTGCTCCTTAGACCCCTTAACTACCGTTTCGGGGTTTTTATAGCTCCAAAGACCCTATATTTTGTACTTGTAGACAGCTCTTCAGACCCCCATTTCAGAGTTCCGTGCGGCACACCCCCGTCAAAAAATAATTTGAGTGCCCCCCCCGGGCCACAGGGCCAGTGAGCCAGTGCTAATTTTGAGCCCTATATGTTACTCTAAAGGTGCAGAGCTCTGTAAAGTGTCAGATATTGCCCAAAATGACAATTGAGACTTCAATCCTATACCAAAATCATTGTAAGATATGTCTGAATGATGTGTGAAAGTTTCACTGAAAAAGAACACTGCTTTCCTGGTTAAAAAAGTGAACATTTGTGTCAGCTTTTTACAACTAATTACAGTATGACGCTTATGACGTTTATGACCATCTGTAGATGCTCTTGAGCTGAATGATTATCAATGATAGATATCTTCATACTAAAGGGGCATTTGAAAAGATCTAACACTTTTTCATTCTTCTCTAATACCATAAGCTAAACAACACGGTAGAAGAGAAGTGATAAAATGGAAAGTTGATTTTATCCCCGAGCTTTCAAGCAAAGTATAGAATTTGGATACTTTTTACTATAATCGAAAAGCATTCTGGAACACTTTTCAATTAAATCTTTAAAAACATTTCCAAAATTAAGGAGACATTTGAAAAATCAAAACCAATTTCATTATTTTTACCATAAGCCAAACAACAATGTACAAGAGAAGTGTGAAAGCTCCACATGATTTTGGTTGAATTTAACCAAATTAATGGATCACTTCAAGTTTTAAACTAACAGCGTGTTCACACACAAACATTTTTATCCCTTAATCATGACTAAAGAATCATGACTGATTAAACCAAACTACCTCTTACGTTCACACACACCAAGCCAATATTCCACAACAGCTGGCTTCCAGGTGGCTTCCAGGTGCATCGAACATCAGGTCTCCCTAGGGCCCTGTGCACGCGAACGTTCACGTTAAGCCACGCCCAGTTAGTTACGAGTCGTATAGCTAATCATGATTAAGCGAGCAATCCTTGTTCACACACAAAATGAGCGTGATTCTATAGTCAGCTCTCATACGAAACGACGATAAAACCCGTGTTTCGTTAGTCAGCGTTCAGACACACGAATTTCATCGTATAGCTAATCAGCAGCTGATTCTATAGTCAGCTGCTGATTCTTTAGTCATGATTAAGGGATGAAATTTTTGTGTGTGAACACGGGGTAAGTATTTCCTGTTTCCTGCCGAGGGCCATTATGGCTCGGTCCATAAGATACAGAACCAAATCATCTTCAAACAAGTTAATGATAAACACATGACTTTCTATTCACTTTTATGAGCTCAATATACGGTATATGGTCACTTTAATATATAATTACAACATATATATGTTTCCAATTATGTAAATAGAACTATTATGACCTCAATATACGGTATATGGTCATATAATTACAACATATGATTTACAATATAACCTATATTAGACATACACACATCTAATGTATTGATGATACAAGAAAATATCCTCAAGTTTATTTTGTAGTACAACACAAAAATGTAACAAGAAGTATCCCCATTGATTTTTATATTAAAGTGCATTAGTTTTGCACATGAATCAAACTTCCAGATGTATAAATATTCCCATTGATATGTTGTTGTCATTGTCGTTTCAAACATGGAACAAATAGGAATAAAGCCTTTAGTATGAAGTACAAAATAGTGCATAATGTTTTAGGTGTACCATCAGCTGGGAAACTTTATTTCATTGTTTTTAGTAATTTATCTGGCCTATGGAATTATGAATTGTATATATATAAATTCATTAGTAAAAGAACAACGCACACAATTTGCTAAAATAAATGTCTGCTTACCAGGCGCGTCGTATGTGTCCTCACACTCCTGAAAATGGTTTTCTTTCCAAACGAAAAAGAATAGATAAATAAGTTGAAATTATTAAATTCAGACACATTTATGTGTATGCTATATACACAGTCAACAAGTTCACTCTAAATATGGAAAATATAGAATAATAAAAGATTCCATGTTTTTTTCCTACAATGTTTACTGAGGTACATTTATGATAATGAACGAGATTTAATGGACGAGATTTTTAAAAAGTCCAATTTCATTGGCTTGATCCGGCAACAACAAATATTTGTGTTAAGTTTGAAAGATAATAGATTATTTTTGTTAAATACTTGTTAATTTCAATACAAAAGTGATGAGCAAGAAATGTATGAGTTAAAGTGAAACTGAATGAACACAAAATCCGCAGTCCCCATATAGCTTTAGAGCAGAATAACTAGTGCTGGTGTTAATATACAATGTATGTCTGGGTGGGTTGTGCAATGCATTACATATTTCCTGCCTCATTTATGCACATATGCTTGGTACATATTATTCAACAGTAACACATTGTTAACTCATTGTGATCCAAGTTGCAATTCCTGCAAAATGTGCATGGTAAGAGAATGAAATCACCTTTGATCGGTCAATCATAATGACTCTTTGATTGGTCAATCATAATGACTCTATCTATCTTTAAACAGAATTGTAAAGATTAGTTTATTAAACACGCAGAATTTCCCTTATGCGTTTTGTTTTATTGTAGTAGTTTAGCCATGTCCTGTTTTTTTGTAACTGTAACTGTTCTAACATTGAACTGTTTCGTGTACTTTGTACATTGATACTGAAGCATATTTATTGAAATGTATTATTCCTGGAAAAAAACCCTTGATAGGTCTAATGGCCTTTGTTTTTTCCCCCACATTTTGAATTTTGTAAACTGCTTCCTCTTCTTCTTATTGATGTTTTTCTCAAATGTGTATATTTTTGTTGTATATTTTACCTTGTATTCTGTATTTACGCTGTTTTTTTATATAAACTTGAAACTTGAAACTTGACTCATTAGCAATATACCTTGCATGCGTTCTGTGTCAAGTACGCTTGCGTGTAGGTACTTGTGTGACTATAATAACATACCAAATCATCTCTGACTAATCAATCTTATTCATTCATGAGCTATAATATACCTTCACCTTTAAATACTTACTTTCCAGGTCAAGTATGTTTGGCACACTACGTGCCTGTGCAATAACATTAACAGATCAAATCAACTTTGACCAGTAAACCATATTGACTCATTAGCAATATATACCTTGCATATTTTCTGTGAAAAGTACGTTTGGCGTACGTGCGTGTGCATCAAACTTCACATATCGTCAGGTGAGTGTGATAAGGGCGTTAAGACAGTTTTTGGCTAAATTGAGTTATGCATACTATCTTGTGGATCTGGGCTTCCTGTATATAAAGCCACATTTTCAGATAATAAAAGTGTTTTTTTATTACAAATATTTATCAAATCTAACAGAGAGAGCTACATGTACATTTCGTTTCCACAGGGCTCCTGAACTTTAAAGGGACTTAGTAACATTGTCGAAATCCTAAAAATCCAATTGGAATTATAGCGGTTCCCGAATACCTTGTTGTATTCGTATTAACAAAAACAGCATATGGGACAGGTTTCGGTTTTTCAAATTTCCCTTTCGTTAAAAAGATATTTACGATTGAAGTGTTCAGATGTTGAATTATCCACTGGATCGTCGAAACCGTGTACAAAGAGAGTGCAATGAGTTAGTGAATATCACTTTTCATTTGTGCTCATTACTCGGCCATATAGGGTCCATTTAACTTGAAATTTTCACACAACACCCAGTGGACATATATAATCAGATAAACAACAATATACATTGTATCAACCACTCGTCACTTTTTGCACATGTCAACAAAGTTACTAGATCCCTTTAAACAAAATTATCTCTGAAGTGCAAAAAGTGACTGAGCGTCCTTCTCTTTCTCATTAACCAACGATATCATAACACATGGTTGGTGCAGGGGTCGATTGAACCTGACAACACAAGCCATCGGGGCTCAAACCCTTCCGCAGCCCAGATAACAAAAACAACAGGTGGGAGCTGGCGAAACATTGCTCATCAACTAACTAACAACACACACTCGGGCCATTTGGGGGTGGGGGGCTTGAATCCGACCCGGCGCTATAAGGCTGAGGGAGCTAGAAATGGGCCCATCCGAAAATCAAGATAGGTAGATAGATTTGGCTCCAACCCATCATTCTCAATGTGCTGGAAATTTTAGTTTATGACAAACATTGCTAATCAACTATTACAATTCACACACTCTGGCCCTTTGGGGTGGGGGGCTTGAAAACCGACCCAGCGTTATAAGGCTGAAGGAGCTAGAAATAGGCCCAGCTCAGCCCAACCCAACCACCAAGATATACATGTATAAGGATTTGGCCCCCAACCCGTCTTTCTCAGGCAATGTGCTGGAAATCACTATTATGGGATAGAATGCGGCAGTACTGGCTTTAAAAATTAAAAATTAGGGTTAAAAAAGTGTTGAAATAAAAAATAAAATACAAAAGGCATGCCCCCCCCCCCCACCTCCCCCCCCATTTATTCCGACCACACTATGCTACTGCAATGTGGCCAGGGTATTCACTTTTCTGTGTGGCTTATTTAATCCATGAACTATTTACAGAGATTTTCAGCAGATTTGGGTCTAGTCCTGTCCTGTGCTAGTTTTGATCCCATGCCCTCCGCCAACAGTTTAAGTGAATACCTTAAACACAGAGGCAAGTAAGGTACCATCTTGCATTGTTAAAAAGTGTACATAACTGCACTATGATAAAAACCAGATGGAAAATGTGTGCACAATATAATATTACGAGATATAAAATGAATTTTGTTAGTTGCTACAACACTCAAATAATGTGATGAAATGATTCTAGTTACAAAATGTTAGTCATGTTTGATATATAGTTTGTATACATTAGCTGAAACTGCTGTTAAGGGCATTTGCTGTTAAGTAGCGATACCAACTAGATAATATCATAAATACTACTTATTAGAGTTGAATATCCCATCACCATACATATAACTATATATTCAATTATTAGTTGATTCTTTCCTATTCTACTGTTCCATATATTCATTTTAATAGTTCTATTATATTTTCGGTGTAATCATACGTTATACATGTATATCGCATTTTCTCTATAAGTTTTGTTTCTCTATAAGTTACAGTTTAATATCCCATCACCACACGAATAACCATAAATTCAAATATTAGTTAATAATATTTTTGGTGTAATCATAAAATATTATAATTCATTTTTCTCTAGAGATATTGTCGTTACCTTACCTGGGAACCCATACGTTCCAATTATTTCATCTTGATCTAAAGGCAATATAGGTACAGCAAAATTCAGTCAAACGGTGATCTATTTTTGAAAAATATATACCTTTAAAAATAGTATTTGTACCCCATCATTAAATCTGATTCATCCTTACCTCAGAAAGTATCATGAAATTGGGTTATAATTATAGCGTGGATGAATTTTATGGCAAAACAAAAATGCATTTTTTTTTTTTTTTTTTTTTTTAGATGTGAATAGATGAATAGTTATACATGTATATACTGCCAGCTTTTCTTTTAAATTTGGATTCTATAAATGATCAGATGAAATAAATTATAGCTTATAATTTTAACAAAATTAATACAATATAATTTGATAAAGTGGGAAATAATTTATCATGAAACCCATGTAACATTATGTATAGTTTCCTTCACATCCCGAGAAATACATAGTGAGAAGAAAAAAAAAAACATTTCCACTTTGTTAATAATAGCTAGTACAATAACAAATAAATATAAATGAAATACATCAAATGGAAAATGAGGATGGTTTAATTTCTTTTACCCAGACACAAAATGAAAAACATTCAAATGTTTTCTAATATGTGAAATGCTGTTGTTGTTATTACTCATACAGATAAGATAAATATATATATATGCAACAAATGATAATGAAAAATGATTTTGAAAAGTGAAAATACCATCGTTTCCTCACCTTGTGACGGTTTAACATACATATCATCTTCTTCACCACGTGCACCTACATGTATGTCTGAAGAAAATGTAGCCAGAAAGCAAGAAAATATGATTCACTTTTTGAATAACATTTAATATCTTTAGCAATATGAGATGATGAGTAACTTAATACCTAATGTGTGACAATCTCATCATCTGTAAGCACTTTCCACACAATCGAGTATTACCAACCTAACCCGTTGCTTACGGAAACCGGGTGAGCTATGTACAAAGTCTATGGGGATTTCAGAATCTCGTAGTGAACGGGTTAATAAGATAAATATTTCCAACTGCACACTATGAGAATACTGTGAGAACCAGCTCAACTCCCTAGGAAACAATCATTCCGAGCAGTTCCTTTAAAGAGCAACAACCTGGTCCCTATTGAGAACTGAAATGTCTGAGATGTCTTAACCAATTCAGGGCCCAGTAATCAGGCGCGCCGATTCATTCCGAAAACACAATGCATTGGGGGGGCAGAGCATTGTTCACAAACAATGCTCGCCCCCCCCCCCCCCCCCCCCAATGCATTGTGTTTTCCGAACGAATCAGCGCCTCTGCCAGTAATAGATAGATTTATGATTAATTGTATGATCAATTGCTTATTGTTCAATTAATTAATTAATTGCATGTACAATTATATGTCATTTTTATTGATCGTATGATCACGTAATTAACCATACGACCATTCAGTTGATAGTACGATTAAACCTAAATCTTTATGTTACAGGATTCAGAAATGCAGAACATTTTTTACAAAAAATAAGGTAGGAGACAGCATAAAAACATCAAATTCAAATAGAAGTGAACATATTTCATTGTCTTGCTACAGCTCAAACACAATGGGCATTCTTTCTGCTTCAAACTCACAACCTCTTGATTTAAAGACTTATGATCAAACAATTTTGCCACAACATATCAAGAAAAGGGAATGACTCAAATTTCTTATCCATCCAACAAGGGCTTGAAATTGTATGACTGGCCTGCTGGCCAGCTAAGATATTAACTCAAAATCAAAGGGAACCACCACCCAAAATAATATTCTTATAAATGAAAGGTAATAGTTCAAGTAGTCCATTCCACCAACAAGTTCAGAAAGATAGGTTTCCAGTCAAATCATATAATTGGAAAACTCATTACCATGAACTAAAGTACAGTATGTGTTCATGAGTCTGCAGAAGAAGACTATCTATTGTCTAGTCCTGACGTATGCGTCTTCTGTTGTTCTATTGTCTCCAAACGTAAACATGAGGCCCTATTTACCAATTTACCGATTTTAGATATCAATATTCAGAATTGTAAGGTACAATTTATAGCTAACCAATTGAGTATACCGTAAATCTCCATGTATAAGACGCACTTTTTTCCGTCGGAAAAATTTCAAAGTGGGGGGGGTGCGTTTTATACACAGGTACAGCAAAAAAAAAATTTAAAATAAATTTTTTATTTTTTTATTTTGGGACACCCTGTAGTCATGTTGAATGTGTATAACACATGATTTAGGGCGTGACAAGTGCTTCATGTTCATTGCAGCATTCAGCAAAATATACCATTTTCTCACACAAAAAATATTGGTTATAGCTGTAAAAATTGCAAGTTTATTGAGCAGTAATACTGCTACTAATGAATATTCATACATTTGTGAGCAGCAGTACTAATTAGATATGCAATTTTCTAACCAGTGTTTATAAGTTTTGCTCATAATTTAAAATAGTTGTTCGTAAATTTAGAAAATTGCATTATATTTAGTGAGTATTGGTGCTCATGAATATTCATGAATATGAATATGAATATTTATGAGCACCAGTGTTACTGCTAAATAAATGTGCAATTTGTGTACTAACCACTATTTTTATGTGAGAAAATGATGTTGATGAATGCTACATTCAACATTAAGCTATTGGCATGCCCTAGACCAGTGGTATAAGCATTCCAACAGCACTTCAGGGTCTAAAAAAAAAAATACACGGTGTCCAAATTTTTAAAATTTTTTTAATTTTATTTATTTTTTGCTGTGAGAGTTGGGGGTGCGTTTTATACACGAGTGCGTCTTATACACGGATATTTACGGTACATGGCTTATAATATTGAAATGAAGCTTTAATAAAGTTATCTGAACTTGTTTCTACATTTCATAGAAAGAAGGCCTTATCATCAATTAGCCTTTTGGGGGCAAACACTTGAAAATCGTTTAAGTGTGAATTAGTATTGGACGTGAAACATGTTTCCATTATAGTGTGCATGTGTGTAAGTGTGTATATTCGTACAATATATGTGCATAGTTAAGGGTTGACCATTATAAAAGATGAATTAGAAAATAAACGATTTTCCAAGAAATCAATCACATATATTTCTACGCTGGGCTTACTCAAAAGTTGGCATATACATGTATTTGACACAAGCTCTGACTATTTGACCAAATTCGAAAGATGTAGGAGTGGATTACTCTAACTGACATAAACCATGTGACCCAATGCTACAAAAGCCCATGTCACATATCACCGGATAGCGTTAACAAAACCCCCGACGGAGAGCCAAATTATCAATCCGTTCGTCTCCGTTCGTATGTGTTTCTTGCTTGGCGAATGCGTTCCCTGTCAGGCGATGTACGTTGTTCTATTTGGCGTAATGTTTTGTGCATAAAGCTATGGAGGTAACTTTCACCACCGGATAATTTGATTTCGCAAATTTTCTATCCGTCGGGCATCCATTTCGGCTATCTAGTGATATGTGAAAACACCAAAAACCCTGTAAGACGCCAAACATTATGCTGAAAGATTGATACCCATTTTGCATATACCGTATTTGCTGGTGTATTAACCGCACCTTTTTCAAAAAAAAAAGAAAGAAAAAAAGGGGGGTGCGGTTAATACACGACCGTATTAACCGCAATTTTTTATTTTATTTTTTATTTTTTTTAGGGGGTGCAGTTAATACACTGGAGCGGTTAATACACCGACAAATACGGTAGTTGTTATCAAAGAATACCAAGTTTTGTAATCATAAATGAAAAAGCTGAGATTTTTGTAGAACTAAAACATACCAAAATGAGAATTGTGAAATATTGTGACTTTATCAGCGTTTTCTTTTAATGGTTCACATATTGTGAAAACTTAAAAAGTACTTTTAGAATATTATCACACCATATAATGCGTTTATGATAATGAGCGTAAAAAACACAAATCAAAACTAAAATTAATCACTTTTGTCCAAGTATATGCCTGTACTTTGTTAGTTTCACCAAGTCCAATAAATAAACATGCAATAAGACACCATTTATTTTAAATCAATATTACAAATAGTCTCTTTATATCTTTTTTTGCTTCTATAAGTAAAGATTATATTTGTATATAATTTGTATGTAAGTTGTTTTTTTGCATGTTTTCCTTGTATAATCCACTGTATACTGAATTTCTGCCTTTTACATCTACAAAAATCACCTTTTTTCTACATGTATATTACAGTACTTCGTCAGCAACAGAGTTAAGTATAATACACCAAATCAAATAAATATACTAGTATGTGTAAAAAATACAACACCACTTTATGACCTT
Organism: Echinarachnius parma; assembly: GCA_037951105.1. Classification (NCBI taxonomy): domain Eukaryota; kingdom Metazoa; phylum Echinodermata; class Echinoidea; order Clypeasteroida; family Echinarachniidae; genus Echinarachnius; species Echinarachnius parma. The sequence goes on from JBAMJV010004477.1 coordinate 161,286, forward strand.
ATTGCATGGATAATTATTTATGTGCATATTTTGTGCTTTGGTCCCTTGTTCAACTAAATGTCAGTCAGTCACATAGAGGTAACACACACAATACCAAGTTCCCATAAACATCAAGCCATCAAAGTACTCATCAAATTGCAGATTGCATGTATATCAAAGTAATGCCCGGTGCAACATTGAATGACTGATTTTACTGTCTTTACCTTTCATTTCTGAGTAGATGTCTTCTTGTTTTGTGCCTGATTCAATCACAAAGTTGCAACAGGGTTCAAAGAAGAGTTTATATCGTTTTAAAATATATGATTATTTCATACGTTGGTGCACATTTAGGTATACTATTCATTTTACAAGTTAAATTTACAATTTATATTCAAATATAATTAGATAATTGTAAATTAGATAATGATGATTGTGTAACATGGTATACATGAAATGCCAAGGTTGGTCCAAGCCAAGGGTGGGAAAAGAGAGGAGGGGGGGATAGTAAGCTCCGTCGGTATTCCGATATTTCAATATACCGAGATATTGTTTTTATCGTTATCGCTAGTGGTGCTTCTGAGGAAAAAGGATGTACCGACCTTTACGACTTTAACGATATGTCCTTGGTTTGATTAAAATCCTCCAACATTTGAAGTTTATATCGGTATTCCGATATTTCAATATACCGAGATATTGTTTATATCGATATCGCTCTAGTGGTGCTTTTGAGGAAAAAGGATGTACCGACCTTTACGACTTTAACGATATGTCCTTGGTTCGATTAAAATCCTCCCAACATTTGAAGTATATATCAAAATAAACTGGGTGAATGTATTAACTCTTACGAGGTTTATTACTGTACCTCCACAAACTCTTACCTGACCCTGGAAAAGCAATAAATCACACTGCACAGCAACTCGCTCTTTTAACTCACTCATGACTGCAATGCTGTACATACAAACAGCTTGATCATGTACAAAAAAAGGATATATCGGCTTATCAGCGATATGCTCTACCAGGTATACCGATATCGGAAAAAACAATGTTGGCGGACATCAAGTAGCAGTCACACGTACACGACGCACGGCCCACGCACTGAAAATTTTGCAATTTTGGCAAGTGCATTGTCGTTCGCTAGGTGTGCGTCAGCATTCATTACTCGTTCGTCATGCGCGCTGGACCAACGCTATGTATTCGTTGTCATTCGCTGTGTGCGTCAGGATTTTTGTGCATACACAAAAATGTGCGCGGGGCTCGATGCATGAATGTACACGCAAGAAGGATGCCAGACACGCGCAGAGCAATGCCAGACATACGCGAAGCATATACCGGGTATTTGATCTATGTTCGGCGGCTGAACACGTAGCGCAGACCTAGCTGATCTTATTGTCCATTTTAAAATTATTAATTTTCGATGCGCGGGCCATGCGTCGCGTATGTGTGACCGAGCCTTTACGGGATACATGTAGGTGGTGGGCTGTCAAATTATAAAGAATTACCATGAGAGAAGGAACAACTCTCAGCATTAAAGTGAAATGAAATGAAATGAAATGTACCAATATCTTTTCACCCATGACAAGGTTATTTAAGATAACAAAGGTTATTTAATAAAGATAACATTACAGGAAATGACTCGTTAAATAAAATAAAATAGTTTTATACAATATTTACACAGTAATATGTTCTTCAATCAGAAGTATTAATCAGAAGTATGATACACTGAACATTAACTTCACAAACAAAAATTTCCTTCAAATTTTCAGTGATATTTAAGCTTTCAGTCAGATACCAATATCAATGTAAGATTCTTCTGAATGATGTGTGAATTATAGTTCTACAGAAAGAAAAAAAAAACGTTTACCTATATAGTGCAAAATGAAAATTAATGTCAGACTGCATCACCTCTGCCCATTGATTTTTACTACAAAAGAAAAGCATTCCGGAATGCTTTTCATTCAATCATACATATCTCCATAATTAGGGAGACATTTGACGAAACAATACCCATCTCATTCCTCTGTTACCATAAGCCAAACAACAAGGTCCAAGTGAAATGTGACAGCTCCAAGTGATTTTGTAAATGAATTAATAAGTTAATGAATCACTTTAACATTAAGTTATCTTTATAGGCAGCACTGCCAACCTAGCAACACAGAAAAAAGGGAACCCAGATGGCCCAAAAAAGGAATTTTTGTAAATGAACCTTATTTGCAATTACGCAATGATAGTAGGCTTGTTAAGGGCCAAACATATGGGTGTTGACTGCATTTTGGAGTACGATTGTTTTACTTGGCACACATATTCCTTGGATTCCATTTTCATAGAATATCCAATTCCCATGAATAAATTTGCATAAATTATGGAAATTAGGCCTAATTTGCATATATACAGTGTGGCTCTGTGGATGAATTTTCTCCTTTTGATCCAAGAAATATGAAAACATCATTTTCATAGAATATCCCATTTTCATGAATAAATTTGCATAAATTATGGAAATTAGGCCTAATTTGCATAGATACAGAGTGTCTCTTTGGATTAATTTTTTTCTTTTGATCCAAGGAATATGTGTGCTTAGTAAAAGAATCGTACTCCAAAATGCAGTCACGGACCCCTTAACAAGCCTACTATGAATATTAACAGAAACTTTGATGTCTATTAAAAGTGAAGTAGCAAAGGCAATGATGTGTTCAGTGAGACAGGTCATCATGATCGAGTGTTGCTGCTTCAATAACAATTAAATGTTTTACTGCATCCTGTGTATATCCAATTATCATGAAATTGGAAGATCATGGTATACGCAAGCCTGATATACGTTGTGTGTAACATTCACTATACGATATGATTGAAAATTAGGGGGAAAGGGATTATACATGGAAAAAAAGGAATGCCATATTTATGTTTTTAAAAAAGGGAATAATTCTGGCAAAAAAAAGGAATGGTTGGCAGCTCTGCTATAACAAAATTTTGCTTCAAGATAACGATATACATCTTTATGTTAAAGGTGCACCTGTAAAGTGTCAGATATTGCCCAAAATGACATTTGAGACTTCAATCCTGTACCAAAATCATTGTAAGATATGCCCGAATGATGTGTGAAAGTTTCATTGAAAAAGAACACCGCTTTCCTGGTTAAAAAAGCGAAAATATGCGTCAGCTTTTACAACGGACGTTTATGAGGTTTATACAACGGACGTTTATGAGGTTTATGACCGTTAATTAATGCTTTTGAGCTGAATGATAGATATCGTCATACAAAAGGGGCATTTGAAAAAATCTAACCCTATTTTATTCTTCTCTTACCATAAGCTAAACAAAACGGTAGAAGAGAAACGAGGAAGCTCCAAGTAATTTTCGTGGAGTTAGACACTTTACAGGCATCCCTTTAATCGATATTGTGAGAAATCTAAGGATTGTACCAGCAGCGTTCACACAAAGCCAGTCAAACATCTTTATATTTTTTAAGAAGAATTCATGAAGCAAATTACAAACAAACTTAAGTCAGTATTATGATGAATAGGTAAGTGTTTTTTAATTTTTTTATTGGTAAGCCAATTACTTTAATACATGACATAACTAGTTGATAGCCCGAATTTAAAGAAAAAATTATATACAAGTCATACATATGTATTGAGTATATATACAAGAAATATTGTGTGATGTACAAGGGAAATGAATATGAGGCATAATCATTTTCATGCAAATTACTGTGGTTTGAAGAATCATGAACTGTTGATCCAATACGGATGAACTCTTATGCTACATGTAGTTTGCTTGATATATTTTGAGTTATGGAATGTGCAAAGATGAAATGTATCATTTTATTTTACCTTGCATATCTAAATAGAGTTCTTCACCGTCATGTTGATCTGATGAAAATAATGGCGTTTCTTTTATCAGTAAAAAGTACACAGCATGCCATGCAACTATTAACATTCATTTACACAACTACAGTTAAATCCTGTCTTAGTGGCGACCTGTCTATAGCAGCCAAACTGCCTATAGTGGTCACCAAAAGTGATCCCCTGCCGATAGATAAACAGTGTTATAGAACCTGTCTATAAAGGTCACCTGTCTACAGTGGCCACCTTTCCTGTTTCCCTTGGGTGGTCACAATACACAGGTATGACTGTATCATTAGGACAGGACGAAGGTGTAAAGAACTGTTAAACATTGGACATACAGTCAAACTTGGTCTTAACCCGTTGCTTACGGGAACTGGGTGGGCTATGTACAAAGTCTATGGGGACGGGTTAATGGCCACCTGTCTATAGCAGGCACCTGGTTATAGTGACCACTTGGGAATATATCCCATAGTACCTGCATGTACCAACCTGCATATAGAGGCCACCTATCACCCTCTCCTCTATCCCAAGAGTGATCACGGTATAAAACAACTTTGACCGAAATACATAAATAATTATACTGTACTTAAACCCCTTTTTAATTGGAGAACGTGTTTTCTAGCTCGCTGTAACCCGAGTGAGATTTCGATAAAAACAGTAGGAGGTCAGGTCGTAAAACACGCAGCGAGAGGTTGTGCAGCGTTTTTTATCAAAAGTGTTTCTCCGAGTCACACGGGTAGGTTACTATAGCAACCGCACCTCTCTCATCATGCGACCAGCTGGCGTGACATGTGCTAATCGGCGCGCGCTGGTATACGACCGGCATTTTTACGGTAGATTAGAATTCAGGAACAAATAATTCTAGTTAAATCTCGCTGATACACGTGTTGGGATATTGCATGAGCTGAAGATAATTATGATCAGCGATGAATAATGCGCACACGTAGATGTACCCTGGAGTGAGCTGTTGTACTTATCAAATTTTAGATTTGTTAAACTTCCAATTTTTATATTCATAGTATTATAACTTGTATTATTTGGGCAAATTTAAGTCTAAAATTAGGAGTATGTGGAATAGTGTTTGTGTGTGAACTTACAGCAGTTTAAATTGGCAACCTTGTTTACAAGAGTACCACATGTTCCCGATCCAAAACGCGATCGCTGCAATGTTTACATTTTTTACGGCCATGACGTCATCTACCCGGATAACGTTCTGCGCGCTTTTTAATACAATGTTTATCAGCTTAACATCCTGACAACGTCAGGACGTTACATTACCCTAGCCCGACTAGGTTGAATCTTACCGCGCTGTTGTCAGGACGTTACCCCGATTGGACCTTTTTAATACAAACGCGGTAGAATGTCTTCCTGACAACGTCCGGACGTTACCGCAACTATTTTCCTCAATTAAAAAGGGGTTTTAGAGACCCGAATTCTCATCAATGAGTTGAATATAACCTTGACTTCGCTGCTTTACACCTTTTACGTATAACAAGTGCACTATCAAGTAAATCAGAAACATACCTTTAAAGACAACAAAAAAGTGTGACGTCATCACTTACACCCAAAACACTGAAACTTTCAAGACAAAAATAACCAAATTGGAGATTCTTACCAGCTGCTTGAGACGGGCCAACCATATCTGTGTATATATCGTCTGGTTCAGCTGACGTGCCTTTAGGGAATGAAAAATAGCAGAGGCGCCCGGGTAATGTGAAGCAAAGCACATGCATGACGGGAGAAAAAAAAACAAAGAGAACAAAAACGGTTGTGTGAATGGCATTTTGCATTTCCCTTTTAATGCTTACTGATTTTCCTCGTTCGTTTATTTGATTGCTGTTTGTAAATTGATGATCTCTATTAAATGTATTACCTCTTATCTTTGTAAATTTATAAGTTAATTCCCCCCCCCCCTTTTTTAAATTCTTGTTTGTAACGCATGATCTGCTACTGTACGTATTCTTGTATCCTTTTACTCAGCTTTCAGATGAAAGTGGGCATTTGCATAAATTGTTTATACCATGATTAAATTAAATAAACAAACAAACAAATGGCATCAGGAGGGTAGGAAATATACGGGGGCTGAGGGCGATTTTGCCCCCTAATTTTTAAAATAGCCCCCTGAAATCAGTAGGTAGCCCCTAAAATTACCATAAGGGTATTATGTGAAAAGTTTCTGGATATCCATCAGATTGGAAAAGTAGCCCCCTAAAATGAAAAATTAATTCCTGCATTGAATGGCATGATGGGTCATTTAGGGCATGAAACATACAGTACATGTATGTACAGGTGTGTACAGACACGGTGAAGGAATTCTTTTGTTCAGGGAGTGCATTTTGAACAAACTTGGTGAAACATACATGTATATCTTAATAAAGAAAAAAAATACTACATTATTTTACAGCATGTCACAACAAAATTGGAGATTAAAAAAAAAACATTGTACATTACCTCCCATCGGCATGTAGTTGCTCTCTGGTGGTGCTAAAAGGAAAACAATGAGAAAATAGAAAATGCAATAATTAACATTAGGTGATTCTATCGTTAGTTTGATTCCACCATCGTGGTAATCAACTTGGTCACATTCTTATCACTTTCTGACAGTTTTATCAACTACTGTCAACAATCCCAGCTGTGTTAACTGCCCCCCCCCCCCCCGAGGCCCAGTGCTATCACAGAGAGAGGGGCTAGTGATAGGTAAGTGTCAACAGTGATAAAAAATCAACTCGATGCAGGCTTGAGACCTGAAATAGCATACCGCTTGTCAAGCCCTGAGAAGCGGTTTTCTCTAAGCGATGGAATCACGTCATGATTAATGTGATCAGTTGTTCTCATTTACATATGTGGCGAGTCACTGTAGATAATGCAGTCAAATCAAAATGACTACTCATTTTAAACCAGTAGGAATTTGTGTCATAACTGTATGAAAAGACTCCTCACACAAGAAATTGTTTCAATAAACAGCGCGATCAAGTGCAGCAAAAATAAAACAGCTCTCGCACTTGGAGATGATATCTCAAAATCTCATATCATTAGATACAAATCTTTGCGATTTGCATCAGAATCTGCACTATTTTCTCCATGAGTGAGCAAAGCCTTAGAAAATGTTGATAATTTGTTATTCTAAAACCGGCAGAAATATAAAAGGTGTAAATGATCAGATTCATCAGAACACCCAACCATACCACCCACATCTACAATGTTAATGGTCATACTAGGGTATGAACTGATCAATAACTCAATGTTACTCCTTTTTATCATTCTCTTTTTCTGTTTCTCATTTTCTTTCTTTTTGTCTTTCTTTCTCCTTTCCTTTCTTCTTCCTTCTTCCCCTTTTCCTGTATATATATATTCATTCGTTCTACCCTTCTCTCTTTCTTTATTTCTTTCTCTCTCACTGTACAGACTCACAATTCCTATGGGGAACTCAATGTTTTTGCAATATTATTAGTGTTACAATATGCATACGTTTGGGACTGGTGCCCATTAATAGTACGTTTCACTTTAAATACAGACTTGATCAATTGGTACTGCAGTGGAGCCTCTGTGATATGAGCACCTTGGGCCCTTTTTTATGTTTGCCTCGTTGAAAGTTGCTGGGCCCTGAGGTTGCCTGCTGTGTTGGGTACATTTTTGTGACAGTGCTCATTATATGGAGGCTCCATTGATGTACTATTTATTTTTAGTACTATTATCTTAAATGTAATTTTCTTTTCCTATCATTCTTCCCTCTTTTTAATCTTTTCACCCCTTTGTGTCTGTGTCAGTGCAATAATAATTTAAAGGACAATGAAATCCAGACAAAATGCTGTATGTATTATAAGACACTAAATAGGATGAATACTCCCTGAAAATTTGAGCATAATCGGTCAAGAAATAAGAAAACTACGGGTCTTTGAAAAGAGCCATTTATTTCTACGAGTGACTCAAATTGGCAACAAACTCTGGCAAAGTTGTTCATTTTGTACACAAAATTTCAATTTTCTCAAAATGTATGTTTACCCTTCGTTTGAGTTCAACATATGTAGAATGCATTTATACAAAACATATCATGAGTTAAGGAAATGGAAAATTGTGACTATGAAGAAAACTGTAAAAATGGGAACATTTGTGTACAAAACACATGGGGAGTAGTCCAGTTGCCAATTTGAGTTCCCCATAGGAATAAATGGACATCTTCAAAGAGCCATAGTTTTCTTGTTTCTTGCCCGATTATGCTCTAACTCTCAGAGAATAGTCCTCCTAATCTCTTCAAGTCTATGAAAGCAACATTTCGCTTGGGGCTTCATTGTCCTTTAATGAAATTTTTGTTTCGGGGTTGACTGTTAGTAGTATTTGTATTTGTATTTATTTGTAGATCGATATAGTCATATTAATTATTTGGAAATATAGATGTTTTTTATGTATGTTTTTAACCATTGTCAGAGCAACTTGCCAAACTGATTTTCCCCTTTTTGTGCGACAAAATAAAATGAAACTGAAATGAAATTTACATGCCATACACACAATTTCTTTGTGGCACAGTGTACAAAGACAATGCATACTGTGTTGGCAGGTATCTGATACCTGCCACCCATGCATTGTCTACGCACAGCCTACTACACACAACAGTATGGTATTAATGTCTTATATGAGTGCAACCATACCTGGTTGCCTGCTGCCAGGCTTCTTCATTGGGACGTAGTGGTTGTAGTCCGGGTCGTTCGGATCGATCGGGCCCGGATCCGCTGGCAACTGCTCCGCAGCTATCATGTGCTCCAGGATATCCAGCGTGTCCTTTGTGATGCGCTGCGGTCCGTCGAGGGCGTTGACAAAGTGCCATCGCTCGTAGCTCGGGATGCGCTCGGCGAGTTTTGATAGCTCGTCCTCCTCGACCCCACACAGAAGACCGACGACCGAGTCCTGGCCGGTGATCTCAGTGATCTGCCGTGTCACGGTCTCGATAAACTTGGGCGAGATGATAAGAACCTTCATGGGATCAAAAAAGGGAAGGAGATTAGGCTGAACATGATTTTCAGATATAAGAGAACATTTCTAAAAGGTCCATTAAACAGTAAGTTTATTGTGTTATTTAAAGGGATGCCTGTAAAGTGTCTAACTCCACGAAAATTACTTGGAGCTTCCTCGTTTCTCTTCTACCGTGTTGTTTAGCTTATGGTAAGAGAAGAATAAAATAGGGTTAGATTTTTTCAAATGCCCCTTTAGTATGCAATATCTATCATTCAGCTCAAGACCATTAATGAACGGTCATAAACCTCATAAACGTCATACAGTAATTTGTTGTAAAAGCTGACGCATATTTTTGCGTTTTTAACCAGGAAAGCAGTGTTCTTTTTCAATGAAACTTTCACACATCATTCGGACATATCTTACAATGATTTTGGTACAGGATTGAAGTCTCAAATGTCATTTTTGGCAATATCTGACACTTTATAGGTGCACCTTTAATATATATATATATATATATATATATATATATCAAAATGCAACATTCAATACCAGGCCTTACAAATATGCCTAGGTAAAGCCCTTGTCACAATATCATCGAATAGCGTTACCAGATGGCCAACGGATAGCCAAATTTTCAATCTGTTCGTCTCCGTTTGTATGCGTTTCTTGTCCCTTTCTCGTTCGGCGAATGTGTTCTGTATTAAAATTCCTTCGACTGCTGATAGACCTCAAATGTGTTGACGACGTTAAATAGGAATTCACACCAGTTGGTGAATAAATTTGAATTTGAATGTGAATTATACCTGGACCGGTGAGTTGCGGATGTAGGAACTCGCACGAGTTGGAGAATAAATTTGAATTTGAATTACCTGGACCCGTGAGTTGCGGATGTTCTGTATTGTGGCCTCGTGCGTTGGGAATTGATTTCCTCCGACTGCTGGTAGACCTCGAATGGGTTGAAGACGTTAATTAGGAACTCGCACCAGTTGGTGAATAAATTTGAATTTGAATTACCTGGACCCGTGAGTTGCGGATGTTCTGTATTGTGGCCTCGTGCGTTGGGAATTCAGTGATTTCCTCCGACTGCTGGTACATGTAGACTCGAATGGGTTGAAGACGTTAATTAGGAACTCACACCAGTTGGTGAATAAATTTGAATTTGAATTTGAATTACCTGGACCCGTGAGTTGCGGATGTTCTGTATTGTGGCCTCGTGCGTTGGGAATTCAGTGATTTCTTCCGACTGCTGGTAGACCTCGAACGGGTTGAAGATGTCAAACAGGTACTCGCACCAGTTGGTGACATCCGACATGTACAGGATGGTCACATCGTAGGGGTCTGCGGAGGAATAATAATGATAAATTCAGTTTAAGATTCTTCCTGGCATTCTCTTACTTTAGTCTTCCTCCTCCATTCACTTGCGTTCATTTCGTCAAGGACAGGGGTAATCCCACTCCTATAGACTTGTACACAGAGTGCCCTCACAGACAGAGAGAGGGGGGGGGGACACCTTAAACCACGATTTGGCCTTCTTCCTCTCACTTTTAAATGTTTCCATCATGCTCTTGCTCCTCCATACCTGACTGAACTTATTACAATAAGTCGTCCGTCCCCGGTACTCGCTCCGCCCCTCACAGGGCATCCCTTGCTGAACCATCCATCTGCCAAGATGCTTCCCACTCTCGGGATAAAGCTCTTGCTTCTGCAGCACCCAAACTTTGAAATAGAATAAGTTTTTTCTTCATAGAGCAGGAGAAAACTCAGTAAAGTCAACTTGTTTTATGTAGAAGGGTTGAGGAGGAGGCTGTGATGAAAATGGGAGATAAAAAGTGGAAGATAAAGTACAGCCCGGGAGAAAATATTGTCATGCTGGTTATTGAACATGATATAGAAGAGGCACAGGAAAAAAGGGACATGAAGAGGAAAAAGAAAGAGAAGATGGATAGATAAGAAAAGAAGATAAGAAAATGGATAACATGGGAAAACATAAGAAAACAGAAAAGAACACGACAATATATGAAGAAAGAAAGTTCTAAGACAAATAGAAATAAGGTGCAGGCCCGTTAGCCAGGATTTTTTAAAGGGGGGTGAGTATTTTACCAAAACGGGACCGAGATGAGTCATGTAAGGGGGGGGGGAAGGGGGGAGGGGGGGTGTGTTCGTCAGCAACAAATTTTGAGGCCGAGCCGAAGACCACTGTTTAAGATGATCGAGACCGGTAAAACGTGGACCCGAGATCGACAAAAAGTGGACCTATTTCCCGAGCGCAAATTGCAGTAGAGAAGCACTTGTTAAGTTTATATAAAAACAAAATAAATGACACTTAGGGAAAAATAAACAAATAACAATCACATGAAAGCAGACTTTAATAAACAGATGGAATTTCAACCTGGATTTTTAAATATTAACATTATCAAAAGTATGAATAATGATGGGTAGATTGTTCAAAAAGGAAGTAGGAGCATATATACATTGTATATCTTGCTAAGAAGAAGAGGAGGGGACGGTAAAATATATCTAAGATAAAATAAAATACATCATACTTGTTCTACTAGGGGATGAAGGGGATGAGGAGGGGACTATAGAAACAGACATAATAGTGTTAGGAGGTGAGGAGAAAAGAGATCAGGGAAAAAGGAATAGATCTAGGAAAAAACGATAACAGAGAAAGGGAGATAGGTGAAGAGGAAACGAGGCTGAAAAGGAGGCAGAAGAGGAGGGAAATGAGAAGTAAGGCCGAGTCAGCGAAAGAAATAAACAGGGGCGGCGGGCGAATTCGCCCCCGAAATGCCCAAAAGAGCCCCCCCGAAAAAAAAAGTAAAGGTAAAGGTAAAGATATAAATCAATCATATCAGATTGGATACATTTCATTCCTGGTAATGATATAAATCAATCATATCAGATTGGATACATTTCATTCCTGGTAAAGATATAAATCAATCATATCAGATATTTCTCATATGAACTCATCCTTAACGCATTCAGGAATGGTCCAGAAAAAAAACTTGGGCTGTAGTCTATGGAAAATACACATACTGTCTTTTATGGGGTTAAAATATTACGCAATCCTACGGCTAAGACTATCAAGCATTTGACAAACGTGTTAAGTACAGTCTTTGATTGGCAGGGACAGCCAACAGGCATTCAGTACCTCGGACTGACTCATGCAGCGACGACGAGTCACTCATTGGTTACCCCCCTCCAACAGCGCCGACGGCAACAAGTAGTTCACACTTTGGTGTTGTAAGTAGAGTGTTAGCTTTTTCATGTGATTATCACATGATTAACTCGGTCCGAGTCACACTGGGCTTCATGTATGTAGTTACATTAGGTTACATTACGGTTAGGTAGCAGTAAGGTTACGTTACATTATGTTATTATGTTTGCATGTACATGTAGGCCTCCAATGACCTGGGAAGGGCTGTATGCAACTGTATGATGAGCTCAACAATTGGAGACCGTGTTTAAAAGGTGGATCAAGTATTTTAAGCATCCCAAATAAATAAGAGGTATTATTGCAATCTAAGGCATGTAGCTGGCCTGCAATAAATATGCAGTATCGTATATACAATTTATAATTCACACTTTGCAGTGTTTATTTATTTAAATGGTCATCATTATACAACGGTTTCACCCCTAATGTAACAACACATTTTAGTAGGTAGAAATTAATTTGATAAAACCGAGTTTAACTTTCATAAAGAATGTTCTTCAAATTTTTGGAAGTTAATATTTTAAAATCAATTTGTAAATTGTAATTAACTTACTTCCTGTTTGTTTTACGTTACATTTTAGCTTTCTTCTAGTTGTGTATTAATGTTGTGATATATGTTCTGAATATGTGTTAAAGTGATCCATGAAAAGTGTCAGATATTGCACAAAATGACATTTGAGACTTCAATCCTATATCAATATATCCTATATCAATATCATTGTAAAATACAATTGAAAGATTTGTGAAAGTTTAAAAGAAAACGACTACTGTTTACCTGGTGAAAAAACCGAATATTGAGTTCATATTTTATCACCGAATACTGATGGCCTGCCGTAGATTTGTCGCAGTAATAATCGTCCGTTTGACGATATCCGCACCCGTGTATACAGACGGTACAGAATTTGTGCGTGCTCGGCTCAATGCAGTCGGGTACATCGACTCGTAATGGTTGCGCTGCCGAAGGTTTCGGCTACTCCGCAGGCCAGAGTCCGTGATCAAGTGGCGCGCCGCCGGCCGCGGCCGGACGTGTTCAACTACGGCAATTCTACTTTTTACCAAAAGCGTTAGCTAACGCTTTTCAGTGATGATTTTCAGTGATAATTATCTTCATACTGAAGGGACATTTGAAAAAATCTAACCCTATTTTATTCTTCTCTTACCATAAGCTAAACAACACGGCAGAAGAGAAACGAGGAAGCTCCAAGTAATTTTCGTGGAGTTAGACACTTTACATGGATCACTTTAATATGTATATATTTGTTATATTGTGCTGAAATGGTATTTTCTTCAATACCCTTCGACAGGGTGACATGAGAAATAAAACATTGAGCATTGAACATTGAACATTGAACATGACTTAAAAAGACTTGGTTTCTTGATGTGGATAAATACACTGAGTAGAGAATCTGCATGAACTACAATGTACATTGATTCCTGTTTTGTCCGACTTATTACAATTTTTCCTTAGATCATGTAATTATAGTACAGCCATACAAAAAATAACAATAAATGAAAATGAGCAAGAAAAATTGGGCCTCATTTCACAGGCATAAATCTGTAAGTGATTATTTGGGGGGGAGGGGGGGGGGGGGGTGATCTATAGATTAAATCTTACCCCCTTTACCAAAGAACTTTCTGCATATCTACGCCAGTGTTTCATTTCGTTAATATATTATTTCTGGTCAGTTTTTCCGATCTATTTTTCAAACAAATGGAAAAGGTAGAAATCTATACTGGCTCATGCAGTTACATTGCACACTATGGTAGTCCCTTTAATATTGTAAAATCAGTTGACACTCTGGTATGTAATTGGTCGGTATATATATGTAGATATTGGTTTCCATATAATATAATATAGCTTAACAAATGATTAGGGGCGTGATATCAGTTGGCTTTCATTTCAAACAAAACTTGATCTATAGATGAGCAAAAATGCAAAGTGATATTCGCTAACACATTGCACTGACTTTGTACATAGTTTTAACTATCCAGTAGATAGTTATAAATCTGAACATTTCAATCGTACATATCTTTTTAATGGAAGAGTAATTTGGAAAACTAAAATCTGTCCCATGCTTCTATCGGTAATACAAATACAATGTGATACAGTGGCGGATCCAAGGGGGGGGGGGGGGGGTTTAGGGGGTTTAAACCCCCCCTTGGGCTGCCAAGTGAAAATGTATCAGTGAAAAAAGTGACAAAAAAAAGTGACACAAAAATAGCAACAAAAAAAAATCGCCGAGAGGGGGGACACCCCCCTCTCGGACTCTCCCGGGTCAAACCCCCCCCCCCCCCCCCCCCCCCCTTAGCAAAAAGCTACATTAGATCTGCCCCTGTGATATGTGAGAACGGAGTTCCAAGAAAGTTTATAGGATTTGACAATTGACAATTGATGTTACTAGATCCCTCTGTTAGAACAATAGAACAAGTTTCAATCTGCAGACGCATGAGGCCATGAACACATAATTTGTTATGATGATAAGTTTTTAATCATAACATTTTTCTGAGAAAAAAATGTCCCTTTTTGGGGGCGTTGGTTCCATAGAAGTAGTATTAACTAGAAGAGAATCTACGCACTGCGCGCTAATTTTCCCATAGCCTTAACACGCAGCAAACATGGCCGGTTAGGGAAACTTCATGGACTGGCTAACATGGAATGCTGGGTATTTTGTAGTCTATGATCTAAGACCCGCGATCGCATGCTAAAAATAATCCCACCACCCATAATAGATAGCCGTCAACGAGAGAGATCTGCACAATAGCAGTGATGGCTGCCAGCCGAGGCCTCGTGAGCAGCGATCACTGATGTTGCGCAGACCTCTCTCGTTGGTCGCGCTATGTTCAGCATGCGATCGAGGGTCTCGATCCTAGACTAAACGTATCCCAGAATTCCATGTTAGCCAGTCCATAAAAGTTTCCAAGATTAGCGCGCAGTATGACCCCCCTGGTTGGTTCCCTTTAATAATGGTACAAAGTACAACAGTTTGAAATATTACTCCATACAAATGGTATATATTTATCAATATTATTGTTATCATCACGATCATCATCATCATTATGTATTATTATTACCATTATTACAGTATAAGTCATTATAATTCATAAATCAGAATATTGAAGCAACATTAACAAAAAGAAAGTGACAAATTTTCATTACCTGTTCCCGGTATTGTGGCAGACATGGCGTCTTGTCTTTCGTTTCATCTACTTGGTAGTAAATCAGTTTTACTGGTATGCCTACAAGAAAATAGAAAGAAAAATACACATTAAAAACATCATACTAAAGAAAAGGATGACATATATTATTTTTCATTTCATCTACTTGGTAGAAAATCAGTTTTACTGATATTATTACAAGAAATTTGAAAATAATTAATTTTTAAAACATAATTCTAAGAATTATAATATGATCTACATGGTAGTAAATCAGTTTTACTGATATAAAGCGTACTTACAAGAAAATAGAAATGAAATGTTCAATAAAAAAATCATTCTACAAAATATATACTATATGATTATTTTTCATTTAGTTTTCTTTGTTTAGGGGCACTAGATTCAGGTTTCGACTTTCGAGTAGCAATCGAGCCACTCAAATTTAATTAATTTTACTTGCCAAACTGGACCAAAAGGCTTATTTCTAGCATTGCTGAATTTAATACGACACCACCATTATCAATAAGTGTATTGATTAATAGCCTTTTTAAATATGAAAGTGAGACTCATTAATTTAAATCAATATTTTTGTTTTCAAAATTCAACTGCTTCAGAAAGGAAAAAATATTTTTCAACAAAGTCAATCATAAATTGATTGTTCAATTGATACATTCATACATGTATTATAAATTCAATACATATATGAGATTAAATTTCCAACAACAAATACATGTAAGTAGTACCTTAAAAGGGTAGTTCAGTTTTGGTATAGAGGGCGCTGCACGAAATAAATTTTTTGTGAGGTAATACCGTAATGAAAAACTGAGCGTAAAATTTGAAAGAGCATACAATTGTAATGGCAGAATAAACTTTATTTGATCAGTATCGGTTCAGAAATGGCTGAAATATCAACAAATATATATATCCGATCATAATAAATCTGGGGCCCAGATTTATTTGATAATTAAAAAAATATATAATATAAATGCCTTTAAACTTTTTCAAACATTTTCAAAAGAGGTTTTTAAATAGTTGATGATCTCTCTATCTAATCATTATTTCAACAAAACATCACATGCTTATTTTTGTATGAAAAATGTTTGAAACCATTTGCTTTTTTAGAGAGCACCCTCTTGTGCTTTAAAGGATCTAGTGTGCAAAAAGTGATGAAGGGTTGATGCAATGTATATTGTTGTTATCTAATATGTCCACAGGGTATTGTGTGAAAATTTCAAGTCAAATGGACATTGCATGGCCAAGTAATGGGCAAAAATGCAAAGTGATATTCACTAACTCACTGCACTCACTTTGTTTTTCTTATATGAATACTTCAATCGTACATATCTTTGTAACGAAAGGGAAATTTGAAAAACCAAAACCGGTCCCATGATTTTATTGTTAATACGAATACAACAAGGTATAAGGGAACCGCTAGAATAAAAATTTTATTTTGAGGATTTGGACAATGTTACTACATGTAAGTCCCTTTAAGGGCTCTTTTTAAAATGAAAACAGGCTTTTTAATTTATAGTCGTTTGTAATTTGCTATACCTTTCGAGCATGGTGGAGTTATAACTATTAGTTTGAAGTTTGTGCAGGTTTTGGTTACTAAAGCTCAGCCTTACCAAAACTGTGCTACCCCTTTAAGGATTTAGGTTTCACTTTGAATTACTCTGTTCAAAACATATCCTGTATTCAATACATAATTCACAATAAGTCAATAAGTTACTGACAGTATTAATAATCTAGAACATGATTGCAGGCAATCCAGGGGGGTGTTTCACAAAGATCCTAAGTTGAACTTAACTCTCAGTTGGACTTATCTATTATGGAAAGCCATGTGTAGCCTTATAATAAACTATATTCAAAACCAAGAATGCAAGTATTTTAGACTCATAAATTTTACATCAAAAACATGGAATCTCCTTGATATTAGAAAAAATTAATGATTTAAATCAACATTTTATGCCTTTGAAATGCCTTTGAAAAAGGACTTTTAAAACAATTGTTCAAAGAAACTAATGGCTTTCCATACTTTTTAAGTCCAACTTAGAGATAAGTTCAACTTAGGATCTTTGTGAAACACCCCCCAGGTCTTCGATTAGATTCCCAGGCAAAGCCCATTTATCTTTGCTCATTTCATTTTATTAAAGTCTTAAAGGGATCTAGTAACTTTGTTGACATGTGCAAAAAGTGAAGAGTGGTTGATACAATGTATATTGTTGATATCTGATATGTCCACAGGGTATTGTGTGAACATTTCAAGTCAAATGGACGTTGCATGGCCGAGTAATGAGCAAAAATGCAAAGTGATATTCACTAACTCATTGCACTCACTTTGTACACGGTTCTGGTTATCCAGTGGATAATTTGATATCTGAACACTTCAATCGTAAATATCTTTTGAACGAAATGGAAATTTGAAAAACCAAAACCTGTCCTGTGCTTTTTGTGTTAATACGAATACAACAAGGTACATTATGAGGGAACCGCTAGAATTCCAATTGGATTTTGAGGATTTGGACAATATTACTAAGTCCCTTTAAAGGTGCACCTGTAAAGTGTCAGATATTGAAAAAAAATGACATTTGAGACTTCAATCTTGTATACCAAAATCATTGTAAGATATGTCCGAATGATGTGTGAAAGTTTCATTGAAAAAGAACACTGCTTTCCTGGTTAAAAAAAGCAAAAATTTGCGGCAGCTTTTACAACGAATTACTGTATGACGTTTATGAGGTTTATGACCGTTCATTAACACTCTTGAGCTGAATGATAGGTATCGTCATACTAAAGGGGCATTTGAAAAAATCTAACCCCATTTGTTTCTTCTCTTTCCATAAGCCAAACAACATGGTACAAGAGAAATGTGGAAGCTCCAAGTAATTTTTGTGGAGTTAGACACTTTACAGGTGCACCTTTAAAGGTACCACCACCCAAAAATAATATTCTTATTAAAGAAAGGTAACATCTTTAGTACTCCATTCCATCAACAAGTTCACAAAAATATGTTTCCAAAAAAAAAATAATAATTGGAAACGCATCACCATTCTAAAGCATGCGTTCATGCGGTCTGAATTACGCAGACTGCTATGTGTGCGGTGAATTGCAACGTGTGCAGAGCGAACGAATCGCCCGGGAATCTATTGTTTACAAACGTGCGCGTGAATATAGCATTGGTGCACTCGCAAATGGTTGGCCCGTATGGAACCAGGAAATAGCAGTGGTTCCGTAAGTGGTGGAAATTAATTGCTTTGTTTATGAATTACACAACCCTTTGCAAAATGTTGTGTATCTATTTGATATCACAAAACGGTACCAAAACATATAATAATGTGTTGTTCTTTGCCTGGTGGTCCCCTTTAAGTATAATTATCACATATCATATTGTATACATATGTATCACAACATTAATGGGCAATTCTGCTTCATTCAAATACATTATATACGGCTCTGTTGAATAAAGTTGTTGTTGATTTGTGGTTTTGGTATTCATTCAAATTGAATATTTTACACCAAAATATATCATAAATATTAAGACAAAAATATATAAATAAATAATAATATTCAATTCATACTTCAAGATACAATCATATTTTATAAGGGGGCTCCTACAAATCGCTGTTTGAGTCTGACCATGTTGAATAAAGGCTTAACAGGAATCACACCAGATGATGGCCAAAAAGTGGGGGGGGGGGGGGGGGGGGGGGGGGGGGGAGGCTGGGACAAAAATTAACAACTTATAGAAAAAGTGTTGTTGAACATGTGTTTGTTTGTTTTTGTTTGTTTTTTGTTTTATGGGGGACCTTTTTTCTTGTGGGATGAGGTGTTATCAGGGACAATTAGTGGATCATGAATTCCCACTGGAGGATGGGATGGGGGCAATTACCATTCCTTGATCCCCTGAAAGCCCTTTAATAGCTCATTGATACACATGTGGGGGGGGGGGGGGCTCAGGGAGATTTAGCCCCAAAAAGAGCCCTCTAAAATCATTGGAAAAATTAATGCTGTTATCCGATCCGGATCCGATCCGAGATCCCGGCGGTAATGGCTTCCGAGCCCATTCCGAGACGGATCCGAGAAATATTTTTTCTCGGTAGAAAATATCGGAAGATTTTGCCGACCCATTTTCTCCAGTGATAATTGAACATGTGTATGTTTGACAGTCCATTAAGTAGTGTAATTTAAATAAGAAATGGGGAAATCAATATTGTTTACTTTATGAGTGGTTATTTTGGAGAAATTCATGGTTCGTCAGTTCGTTTTGCAGTCGAAAATTGAACAGGATGCGCGAAATTGCTAGTCATTTGAACGATGTTGTGGACGGATGTGCAATCAAAGTTACGCCGATACTCGAGGGGAGACGTCTGTTGGATGTCTGTATGATCGAGCTAATAAGCCAGTGCATTCAAAATGTGGCTCTGAATACGTTTTATTGTCATTTGCACATTTAAAAATGTTCTGATATTCTACTTACATGATTTCTTGGCGTTTGACTTACATGATTTCTTGGCGTTTGATAGCTGGGCGGAAACAAAAATATGCCCCTAAACAATGAAAACAATTGCGCAAAATATCGATACAAAATTACTACACCGCTCCCGTTTGCTTGTATAATTGCGTGTGCAGATATAGATCCGCCGCCGGGAATTCCCCAATTTTCGGCGGATGGATCTCGCGTAAGAAAAAACGTTCACCATAACACACGCAAAGTAATACGACCAAATTAACGCCTAATAACTTGTTGCATGTGCATGCAAGCTATAGCTAGCTAACTCATTGGAGTTCTCTCGAGGCCTAGCCGTCCGTAATCCGATTTTTTTCTTTGGAAATATATCGATAATTCAGCAGTTTTGTCTTTGATTTGGGGGGTTATTTTGTATTCTGTTCGGCTTTCAGATGCCATGTTATCATGTAAGTAGATTACCAGAATTGTGTGGTTCCCTAAAAGGGTAATTTATAGCCGATTTTTGAGGGCAGTGGCCCGGCAGTGGCTCACAAGCGCGGTTTTCCACGCGATTGGCGGGTTGAGTTTCTGTGAAACGTGTGGTGCGATGCCGAACAAACCATCGAAAAAATACTTTTCTTGCGAAACTCTGAATAATCTGAATATTATTTTTCCGTAAAAATTGATATGTACATGCCTCGAAACGTCATTATTATTAATATTTTTGCCATATAAAACAAGAAAGATGAGTCTACAACGCTGCATTTTTTCAGAGCAAATTGCAATATTTTTTTTCTCCGAGATCCGATCCGATCCGAGATCTCGTTAGCGATATAGAATTCTAACGATCCGAGAACGGGCCGGGATCTTTTGTTTACCTAACAGCATTAGGAAAAATCCCTCTAAATTTGCATTTAGAGTTTAATGCTAACACATTTTAGAGTGCAGGTGAGTGCAGGGAGATTTAGCCACCAAAAAGAGCCCTCTAAAATCATAAAAAAGTCCCTCTAAATTTGTATTTATAGTTTAATGCTAACACATTTTAGAGTGCAGGTGAGCTCGAACAGTAGCCCCCCCCCCCCCCTCCCCCCCCCCCCCCCAAAAAAAAAAGTAATAAAAGAAAGTACCCCCCTTCCCCCCCCCCCCCCCCCCAACAACAACAAAACATATTTTCCTACATGTTTATAGAAATCAATAGGGATTACTGCAGACAAACGTTTGGGTGGTTAGTTTATTTTGACCAATACTGTATTCAAAGTCTAGTCTTTATGTCGGCATTCTTCTTCATTTTAAATAGCCTTCATCAGTCATCTGGACTTCTTTTTACTGTTAAGTAACTCCATTCATCTGCTTCTTAAAGGGATCTAGTAACTTTGTTGACATACAACTGCAAAAGTGCAAAACTGATGATGGGTTGATCAAATGTGTACTTTGGTGATCTGATATGTCCAGTGAGTGATGTGTGAAAATTCCATGGTAAATGAAAGTCACACAACTGAGTAATTATCAAAAATACAAAGTGCAATTTTCTTTCTAACTCATTGCATATTAAAGTCATACCTGTAAAGTGTCCAAATCCACGAAAATTACTTGGAGCTTCCTCGTTTCTCTTCTACCGTGTTGTTTAGCTTATGGTAAAAGAAGAATAAAATAGGGTTTGATTTTTTCAAATGTCCCTTTAGTATGAAGATAATTATCATTTAAATCTTTTATTTCAATCACGTTGATTAACGCTTTTGATAAAAAGTACAATTGTCCTAGCTGAGAACGTCCGCATGCAGCACCGTGAGAACATTCCGGAGATTGAACTTTGAGCCGAGCGAGTGCAAATTCCATGAATTCTGTACTACGTAAAAAACATACAAGGGTGCGAATATCTCAAACGGATCATTCATTACTGCGACAAATGTATGGCAGACCATCAGTATTCGGTGATAAAATATGAACTCAATATTCGTTTTTTTCACTAGGTAAACAGTGTTCGTTTTCTTTCAAACTTTCACAAATCTTTCAATTGTATTTTACAATGATATTGATATAGGATTGAAGTCTCAAATGTCATTTTGTGCAATATCTGACACTTTACAGGTATCACTTTAAACTTTGTACACAGGAAATTCTCCCCAGGAGACTTTCCAATCTGAACACACCTTAATTATAGATATCTTTAACGAAAAGAAAATTTCAGAAAACCGTAACTTGTTCCAGAATCCAGGATTATGGTGATATGAATACAACAAGGTTTTGGCAATGTTACTAGATACCTTTACATTTTGTTAAGTTCTGAGTCTAGCACTATTTTTGTTTTAATTAGTTGGCTGCCACTCAAGTATGCGATCTTCATTATAAAGTATACATGTAAAGTGTAAACATCCTTTTCAACAACTCTCAAACAAGTGCTTTGACAGAACTTATATTATGTAAGCCTCCACACTAACTTATGTCATGCTTGTTTTAAGAAAGGAGACAATGAATTAATGAGCTGTTTGTACTGTATGTTTCTGTTTTATGTGGATAAAGTAAAGAGCACAAATTATGTTCTTGTCAAACTTTTTGTCAAAATGTTAGTGACTAAAACTTGTAAGATATCATTAAGAAGTAATAGAACTATCATTCTCTTGAATGTGCAGGTAGAAATAAACATATTAACCTAGGAGCCTGTTTTCATTCAAAATCAAATAGCAGCTGTTAACTCAAAATTCAATGGGTCAACCCCTTTTTCTTTAAAGGACAATGAAATCTTTCAATTTTGTTCAATTTTCTCAAAATATATGTTTACCCTTCGTTTGAGTTTGAACAACATATGTTTTGTACATTTACATTTACACAACATGTGAGTTGGGTAAAGATTTAGAACATTTAAATGATGTAA
Source organism: Echinarachnius parma (assembly GCA_037951105.1). NCBI lineage: Eukaryota > Metazoa > Echinodermata > Echinoidea > Clypeasteroida > Echinarachniidae > Echinarachnius > Echinarachnius parma. The sequence continues at coordinate 183,743 of JBAMJV010004477.1, forward strand.
TTAATGTAGAAATGGGTAAAGTGCAATCATGGTTTATAGCCAATAAACTCCAAATTAATTATAGTAAAACATGTTATATAATATTTAGACCACATAATTTAGATATTAATGAAGATTTGATAAATATTCAATTAAATGGGGTTGTAATAAATCAAGTAAAATGTACTAAATTTCTTGGTGTATTTATAGATGAAAAATTAAGTTGGAACGAGCATATTAGTTATATTTCTTTAAAGATTTCGAGAATAGTTGGAGTATTAAATAATTTGAAGTATATTTTGCCTTTGCGAATTTTAGTGAATATATACAATAGTATGGTTTTATCACATTTAAGTTATTGTAATATTGTTTGGGGCAATTGCTCATTTTATTTATTGAATAGACTCTTTGTATTACAGAAAAGGGCTGTTCGTGCGATTACTAAATCACATTATTTAGCACATACACATAAGTTATTTTTTAAATTGAAAATATTAAATGTATATGACATAAATAAATTGCAGACTGCATGTTTTATGTATTCATATTTCAAAAACTTATTACCTCCTCTTTTTAATGGATATTTTAAATATAATAGGGATATTAATGTGTATAAAACAAGGAATTCACATAAAATATATACTCCGTTCTGTAAATATAAATTTTCTAGATCAATTATTAGTTATCAAGGTGCGATAGTGTGGAATGATTTGCCTGATGAATTGAAACAGTGTCCAACTCTAGGTAATTTTAAAAGGAAGTTTAAAGGATTATTGAATAGTACATCATTACAATAGATCTATAATTTAAATGCCTGCTTTTTATGTGTTATGTGTGTTTTGTAATTAATTTTTTATATTCATTTCAATAAGTCGTAGCTAATAAAGGGAAAGGCCTTGACAGGCCAATGGCCTTTGCCTTTCCCTCACATCCTCTACGGCTTATTATTACTATTTTATCATGTCCTTGTATTGCTGTGTGTAGATGTTTTTAGATGTTTGTATATACTCTCGAATACTGTTTTTTTCTATATTGTTTCCTATGTATATATTCTCATGTATATTTTGGTGTATTTTTTAATGTGATGTGAAATAAATTGAACTTGAACTTGAACTTGAGTTTGGGGTATGGAAAAGTGTGACTATGAAGAAAACTGTAAAAATTGGAAAAATTGTGTACAAAACATATGGGGAATAGTCCACAAACTTATCAGAGTGCGTTGCCAATTTTAGTTCCCCTCTATAGGAATAAATGGTCATCTTCAAAGAGCCATACTGTAGTTTTCTTGTTTATGGCCCGATTATGCTCTTACTTTCAGAGATTATTCCTCCTAATCTCTTCAAGTTTATAAAAGCAACATTTTGCTTGGGTTTCAGTGCCCTTTAACAAATGTTTAAGTGATTTCTTCTAAAATATCAGAATCTATTTCAAAGCCAGTTGGGTATATTTTCTCCAATGTGTACTTGTAGGATTTAAATATTATATTTCATAATAAGAATAAATTATCTTTTAGTCTTTGCGGTTTCTTTTATATTTAGTGTCTAGTTTTAGATGAAATTCAATATTTTTTCTCCCAGTCATTCCAACCAGTTGTACTCGATACTTGATGAGAATATTTCCTTAAAAGCGCCATTAAGTGATGTCCTGGGGGGTGTTGCATAAAGAGTTGTGATCAATCACAAAGTTGCGATTAACCACAAACTTATCATAAAATGCGCCTTAATGCACAAATTTGATTGGTTCAAATGCATGCATTTTGTGACTTGCGATATTAATTGCAAATTTGCGATTGATTGCAACTCTTTATGCAACACCCCCCTGCCAGTGTACAGGTGTACAGTGCGGTGCCAGTGTACAGGTGTACAGTGCGGTGCCAGTGTACAGGTGTACAGTGCGGTGCCAGTGTACAGTGCGGTGCCAGTGTACAGGTGTACAGTGCGGTGCCAGTGTACAGGTGTACAGTGCGGTGCCAGTGTACAGGTGTACAGTGCGGTGCCAGTGTACAGGTGTACAGTGCGGTGCCAGTGTACAGGTGTAAAGTGCGGTGCCAGTGTACAGGTGTACAGTGCGGTGCCAGTGTACAGGTGTACAGTGCGGTGCCAGTGTACAGTGCGGTGCCAGTGTACAGGTGTACAGTGCGGTGCCAGTGTACAGGTGTACAGCTAGTGCGGTGCCAGTGTACAGGTGTACAGTGCGGTGCCAGGGTACAGGTGTACAGTGCGGTGCCAGTGTACAGGTGTGCAGTGCGGTGCCAGTGTACAGGTGTACAGTGCGGTGCCAGTGTACAGGTGTACAGTGCGGTGCCAGTGTACAGGTGATTGTAATGCGTGGTTGTTATGTTCTGCTAGTACACAGACAATGCAAGGGTGGCTTGTAAGTTGAGGGAATATCAACCAATTGTCAACCAGAACGATTGTAAGATTTGTAAGTACCTGTAGTCAAACCTGTCTTTAGCAGCCACCTGTCTATAGCAGCCAACCTGCCTATAGTAGCCACGAAAAGTGATCCCTTGCATAGAAAAACAATGTTATGGAACCTAGAGGTCACCTGTCTACGGTGGCCACTTTTCTTGTTTCCCTTGCGTGGTCACTATACACAGGTTTGACTGTAATCGATTAGGGAATGACGCGACTTTTAATTTTAAAAATG